>WEIU01005031.1:15388-25762 GCA_013389925.1 Aegithalos caudatus | reverse complement strand
ATTCTTATAACTAGAGATTAAAAAAAAAAAAAAAAAAAGTCGCTAGCGGGGGATGGGGTGAATTTCAATATCCCGTTGAGATAAATATTTCGTATTTATGGCTATATATTAACTTAAAAATGAGAAAAATTAAATCTGAACTGTGCCAGTTCCACAATGTAAGGGAATTTTTTAGCCATCTGAAAACATCAGTGTTGAAATACTGAAATATCAATGTCATGGTTTTTAAAGAAGCCTGGGTTGTTGCATATTCTATGAAGATTTGTGGGACTCTTGCAGTTTCCTTCAGACTTCAATTTGCCATTGTAAAAATCACTGCATTTATATGGTGCCTTTTTTTTTTTTTTTAATCTAAGGAAGAGAACTGGATGAGATTCAAATGCAGTAGTTTTAAAATCAATTTATTCCTCCCTCTTAAAGTTTTCTTAGTAACATGACAAATACACACCCAAAGAATATGCAATCAAGTGAAACATCAAAAATGAAGCTCAGATCTAATGCTAATCTCAGCAGTGTTGTTAATGGTATCCAATTAGAAACCATTCTTTAGAGGAAGTGTTACACTGGCACTTACTTGGATAGATTTACTGTCCAGATGGAAGTTGTTTTCTAGGGCTGTCTCAGAAAAAGAGCAAAAGAAAATGTGTGAGAACATACTTGCAGCTACCTGGGCTGCAGTTGTGTTATGGCAGTATGCATGTGTTGCTGTGTATTGTTAAGTATTGTTATTATGAAGAGTCAATATAAATATTAGAAGAGTAAAAAGTACAGTTGCTTGGTTATCCAAACATTTTAAAATTTAATTATTTCCTGTAAACTTAATCTGTAATTTTTCCCTCTCCCTTTTTTTTGTAAGGATATTGCTGCACAAGGTGTTGCCTTAAATTCACAGAATCACAGAAGAGTCACAGTTACAAGAGGCCCGTGTAGATCACCTCATCAAGGCAGGGTCACCTAGGACAGGTTACAAAGGAACAGGTCTGTCATGGCTTTGAATGTCTCCAGAGAGGGAGACTCCATGACCTCCTTGGGCAGCCTTTTCTAGTGCTCTTGGCACCCTCAATGTAAAGACATTCTTCCTCATCTTAAGGTGAAATTTCTTGTGTAGTAGTTTATGACCATTGCTCCTCATCCAGTGTCTGGGCACCACAGAAAAGAGCCTGGCACCATCCTCTTGGCACCCACCTTTGAGATATTTATATGCACTGATGGGATCCACTCTCAGTCTTCTCTTCTCTAGATTGAACAGGCCCAGCTCCCTCAGTCTCTCCTCATTAGAGAGATGCTCCAGACCCCTCAGCATCTTTGTGGCTCTTTGCTGGACACTCTCCAGGAGCTCCTTGTCTCTGGTACTGAGGAGCCCAGAACTGGACACAGCACTCCAGGTGTGGCCTCACCAGGGCCCAGCAGAAGGGGAGGATCAGCTCCCTTGTTCTGCTGGCCACACTCTTCCCAGTGCAGCCCAGGATCCCACTGGGCCTCCTGGCCACAAGGACACACAGCTGGCTCATTGTCACCTTGAGACCCAGCAAGACTCCCAGGTCCTTCTCTGCAGAGCTGCTCTTCAGTGGGGCAGCCCCAGCCTGTGCTGGTACTTGGGGTTGTTCCTCCCCACGTGCAGGACCCTGCACTTGCCCTTGTTGGACTCATCAGGGTTCTCTCTGTCCAACTCTGCAGCTGCCAAGGTCCAGCTGAAAGGCAGCAGAGCCTTCAGGTGTATCAGCCACTCCCCCAGTTTGTGTCATCAGCAAACCTGCTGAGGTGCCTTGGATCCCTGCATCCAGGCCAGTGATAAAACAAGTTGGGTGAGACTGGACCCAGTACTGATCCCTGGGGAACACCAATGACTACAGACCTCCAGCTGGATTCTACTGCCCTGATCCTGACCCTCTGAGCTCTGCCATTCAGCCAGTCCTTGGTCCACCTCACTGTCTGTTCATCTGAGCCACGTTTCCTGTGCTTACCTTTGAGGATGTTATAGGATATGATGTCCAAAGCCTTGCTGAAGTGCAGGCAGACAACAACCACTGCTCTCCCCTCATCCACCCACCCTGCCTGGCCATCACAGAAGGCTGTCAGATTGGTCAAGCATGATTTCCCCTTGGGGAATCCCTGCTGACTGCTCCTGATGAGCTTCTTTTCTTCTACATGCTTAGTGATGACCTCCAGAATGTTCTGTTCCATCACTTTTCCAGGGATGGAGAGGAGGCTGACCAGCCAGTAGTTTCCAGGGTCATTCATTCTTTTTAAAGATGAGACCATATTCTTTGTTCAGTCACTGGGCACCTCTCCATGGTTTCTCAAGGATGATGGAGAGTGGCTTAGCAACACGATCTACTATCTCCCTCAGCACCTGTGTGTACATCCCATCAAAGCCCATGGGTTTATGAATGTTAAGTCTGCCTAGTTGAATCCTCAATGACCAGGAGAAGGTCTTCCTTTCTCTAGCCTTCCTCTCCTTGCCTCAAGGCCTGGGATTCCTGAGGGCTGGCCTCAGCAGTTAACATTGAAGGAAAGAAGGCATTCAGTAACTCTGCCATCTCTCTGTCTTCCTTCACCAGGTCAGCTATCTGATTCAGCAGTGACTCCACATTTTTCCCTAGTATTCCTTTTGCTGATGGTGTACTTGTAGAAGCCCTGCTTGTTGTCCTTGATATTCCTTTACAGACTCAACTGGAAGTGGGTTTTGGCCTTCCTTGTCATCTCCTTGCATTCTGTGACAATGTCCCTGTCATCTTCCCATGTGGCCTGTCCCTTTTTCCACATTCCATAAGTTTTGTTCTTCTGTTTGAGATTTGCTAGAAACTCCCTGCTCACCCATAAAGGGTTCCCGCTGCCTTTGCTTAACTTCTGGTTCATGGGAATGCAGTGGTCTTGAGCTTGGATGAAATGATGGTTGAATATTGATCAGGTCTTTTGGGCCCCCTTCTTTTCCGGAATCCTAGCGCATGAGATTCCGCTAAGAAGGTCTTTGAAGAGGCTGAAGTTAACTCTCTGGAAGTTTAGGGTTCTAGTCCTGATTGCTGCTTTGCTTCCTCTACACCTGATCCTCTTGAGTTCCACCATCTCCTGGTAGCTGCAACCAAGGCTGCCCCCAGCCTTCACATTCTCAGTCCTTCCCGGCTTGTTTGCACAAGGTCCAAGAACACACCTCTCCTTGTTAGCTCTTCTGCCACTTACAAAAAATGTTACCATCAATGATCTGTGGGAACTTCTTGGACTGTATGCTGGGTCATGTTGTTTCTCTCCAAAAATACTAGGGTGATGGAATTACAGATCTAAACTCCCATATATCTCTGACCTTCTGATGTCTTGGTCTAGGCTTATAAGGATATTGAGTATTATTACACTTCAGTTAAAGGCTGCACTTGAAATAGAATATTTTATTACATAGGTTATTTGCCAGAGATTTTTTTTGTCTTTTCAGTTTAAAAATAATACTTCTGTTCCATTTTGACAGAGTCATTTCTGGTTTTATCATTGCCAGACTTTTGCCATGGTAAGGCCAAGTACTGCTGACTGCTTTATTGCAGAAAATAAAGATAAATAATTATTCTAAAGTGTTTTTTGATACGTTTAGGGTGAGTTTTACTTGTCAAAATTAATTATTGAGGTTTATGTTAGTGTAAGCAGTTTAGAAAAACTTTTCAGCTAAAAAATACCTGTTAACAACACATACCTAGTTAGAGATTCTTCAGTTCCAGTAAAACAGGAAAATGCTGTTGTTGAATAAAGAAAATGTTAGTGATACAGGTAACACCATTGCAACTGCAGCAAGTAAAGAGATTTTATAATATCATTATGATGAGAAGCTTCACATTCAAATTTTAAAAGATTTCTGATTGTTTTAAATCAAACCAAAATAGAAATGGTAAATTGAAATCTGGTTAGAATTTATTTATAGAATGCAGGAAAGAGATCTTTTAAGCGAACGTTGCATTTCTGAATTATTTGGATTAATTGAAATTATCTTGCTGCCCTGGCCCTTAGAGAGAGGTGGATGTTTTGGGGTGTTTGTTGTTGTTGTTGTTGTTGTTTTGTTTTGTTTTGTTGTTTTTTGTTTGTTGTTGTTGTTGTTGTTTTAATATATAGAGGCACTGAGAACTTGCAAAGTAGTTAACCCCAAGAAAAACTTTCAACTTGATATTTTGGCAAATTAGGAGGTTGGTTGGGTTTGCTTATATTCTGGTATGCTGGATCAGTAAAAAACCCTAATTTCTGCGCTCTCTTTCCCCTTAGTTTTCTCAAAAAAAAATTAGCAAGCATCCTTAATGTTTTTTCATGTAACAATTGGCTATTCACTGTATTTACTAACATGTTCTTCCTCCTGTTGTTACCATTCACTATTGTTTGAAGAGTAATGCTTTTCATTTCTCTTCTCTGAATGCTGTCTGTGAGCAAGCACAGGGGGTTTTTTGGTGTTCCTTGCCTGCATGAGGACACAGCCATGGATGCAGTTGAGTGTTGTTTTTATGCCATAACCAGGGAGCCTCGGACTATAGCCTCATATTAAAATGGTGTCCATTTTATTTCCAGCTACCTGCTCTTCTCCAGAGTGCAGTACTTGGGTTCATTTGTTTGTACTGCTCTGTTTGCCAGTCTCATTCTGTGAAATGTATGACATAACTAGTCCAGTCTGGGGATTTTTGTTTTCCTAAAAGAGACACAAAGAAATTGCTTGCATGAGAAAGGAGGAAGAAGTGAAAGTACCTTAAGTTGGGACTGTCACCAAATGAGGCTTCACCACCTCAACCAGAGAATGGCAGTGATACTTAAAAAGGGAAAGTTTCTTCACAGTGCAGGCTGTCTTTGCATGTTTCAGGTTCTTGTCAGGTCATCAGGTTTGAGCCACCCTTTGCTTTCCCAAAGATGACAAGAAAAAGCATTGAAGAGAAACAAACACGCTTTCAAGCTAGAATGTGCAAAATGGTGGTTGCAGTTTGTTATTTTAAGAATTCACCTTTCCTGTCCAAGAGGACTGGATTGATCTCTGGGGAAGTCTCTACCAAGCCTCAGTGCCACCCCTACACACTCTTCCCCTCCCGCCCGATGATTTCCTGATGAGTAAGAGGTGCCAAGTGCTTTGAGTTTAAAGAGTGAATAATTCTGTGTTGCGTTTACTGTAAAAACCTAGGTTGTTTTGTGTTCTTTCTTGAAGTGCTGTGTTGTTTATAGTTTTCCAAAATTCATGAGAATTAGTGCTATTTTTAACTGGGGGACATTCATGTAAATTGTGCTGTTACTTTTCACAATATGGCATCTCCTGTTGAGAAACCATGAAGCCTGTGCTTTGGTGTCTTTGTGGTGCTTGTTGCTGCTTTAGGCAGAGAAAAACCCTTATGGGTTTTGTCGTAATTGCTTGTTTCAACATGAAAATGTTGGGACTTCTGTCACTTGGCCAATTAAGCCTTTCTGTATTTGTCAGGCAACATGTTAGGTTATGTACTCCCCAACACAATCTTTCCCTTTTCACATGCTCAGCTCTGTAATTCTGCACTAGTTTGTAGACAGTGAGGTGGACTAAGAAGTATTTTACTGTGTATTTTGTGTGCCTACTTCATCTTGCCTTTCTGTACAAACATCTGATAGCTGGTTTCATTTTCAACTACTGCTGATGCAACATCCTTTTAGGAGGCCGGGATGGGGGAAGCAGTGCTTTCTTGACCATGAGCAATCCCATCCTGTTAGCATCAGACAGGAAATCTAAGGGATGAATGATACAGTGAAAATATTGCTGCTTTCAAAACAAATTAACATAGACAGAGGACAAAATTACTGTGATCCTAAGCTCTACTTGAGATTAAACTGAAAATGTTCCATAGGGTTCTAACAGCTCTACAGATGCTGTTGGACTGCCAGGTATTTGGGTGATGGGAGTACGGCAGGGAATCATTGGAGTTCAAGGGAAGAGTGATGGTTCACTGAATAATGCTAGTTTCTTCTGGATTAAAATTTAATGTATATCCAAGCTTGCTGTTGCTCTTGGTTTCTCTCAATGGTCTTCAAACCAATTTTTTCTCTTCAGCTTCATTTTTTAATCATTTACATGATTGTATTCTATTCAGTTCTACTGTCTATAGTTTGTATTGTGTGTAGGTGGCAAGGATTTAATAGTTGGGGTATGATGTCCCACTTGTAAGGGGAAGGGAGAACCCAAGACTTGTAGATGCTTTTGAAAAGGAATAACTGAAATTAGAGGGTCTACAAAAGCTTTTGAAGTTCTGTTAGTGAATTAAACATGGCATGGAAGTTGGTATGTTAGTCCTACGCCTCCTAATGTAAGTATGCACCATGGATTTTGGATAAAGAGGTAGAGTGAAAAGGAGACAAAAGAGAGACAAATTATTACAGAGAGAAGAAGTCATTAATAGAGAGCCATTAGTATATAGAGAGAACTATTAATGAGAGAGATTGCCAGTCCTGGCTCCTGAATGGATCCAGCCAATAAGGGTCTCCAGTATCCGGGGTCACGTGTGCCCCAGGGCATGCTTTTGGGTGCCTTTTTAATAGATAAACTTTCCCTGACCTGCAGAAAAGTCCTGGATTTTCTGTGTAAATTAGTCATCATGCACAGTCTGTTCTTCCAGGTCCTCGTGCTTTGAATGTCTCCAGCTCTGGAGCTGTGGTGGTCTTGTTCTCCCCATACAGTCTGTGCCTGCTTCACCACCTCATTTCTGTTTGTGCTGTGCTGAGTTGTGCTTATCTCCAGGAGATAGATCAAAGACCTTTGTCCCAGAAAAGTGCTGTCCTACCTCTGTATGGCCCCTTGTCCAGTCACATCTTGTTCTTTCTCACAGTGTTAGTGCCAGCAGTCCTTGGCTGTTACCTACAGTCCTTGGCTGGTGCCACAGTCACCCTGCTATTGGTGTTTGAGACAAACACATTATCCCCTTATCTTCTGGGATCCTGCAGGGGGTCTGCAGGTGTGACTTCACCACGTGCAGAAGCTGTCTGCAGCTGCCCCCGTGCTGGATGGAACTAATTCCAGCTGTTTGCAAGATGGACCAACTGCTGGCCAAAGCTAAGCTACTTGGCAGTCTTGGTAGCACTGCTGTGATAACATTTTTAAGGAATTAAAAACAACTGTACAATAGCCAGGCAAGTGAAGTGAGAATATGTGAGACAACCCTGCAGACACTAAGGTCGGTGAAGGAGGGGGAGAAGGTGCTTCAGGCACCAGAACAGAGATTCCTCTGCAGACCATTGTCCCAGGTGGAGCAGATATACACCCACAGCCTGTGCAAAGTGATGTTTTTCCCTTCCTATTCCTTCAAGATGTGAAAAAAAAAATTCAAAACCCAAAAACTATATAAAGGTCATAATTTTCCTGTTGGCTGTGAACACTGAACCTCAGGTAAACTTGAATCAAGGCTCTAATGGGTTAAGGGAACAAGGGATTTTTATTTGTGTTTCAGGTTTTCTCTTCTTTTTTTCTTCAAGGTCTTTATTCTATCTGCCTCATAAAGAATTGGAGTTGTTAAGTGGTGGAGAAAAATAAGCCATCACAATGTTGTAGGTCTGCAAGACAATTTTACATTGTTTGGGTGCTTCAGGTGGTCTGATGTTGTGGTATATTAGGAAATCAATATTTTTCTGCCTGCTAGACTTGCCTGTTTTATGGGCAGGAAAAAATCACTATCCTTTGTATCCCTTTTTACATTCTTTGTATTTATTCAAACTAAACATGGAGAAGTTCCTATTTGAGCAAAATAAGAAAAGCACCATGTGTGTGAAATCACATCTTTCTGTCTTTGATAGTTGTAACAGTGGATTCTCTTCTGTATTTTCTGATTCCTTTCATCCATGACAATTTTTTGGCATGGGCAGCTGACCACAAGATGGGTAGACAGAGACAGATGAGAAGTGTGTATGTCTGACTGTTGGTTTATAAAATATATATTGTAGAGGAGCAGCAGTGGGGAATGCTTCCTGCCACTATCCTGGCACACCCATTTCCTAGTATTGGTAGCCATCTCTGTTGTAGAACCTGAGTGTTAAACAGTTCTTCCTGTATGCGTACAAGTAAAATTTGAACAAACATAAAACCATTTTGAATTAAATCACATTGCAGTTTCCTGCCTTCACTTAAATGAAGCTTTCTTGGTTCATTCTGAGTTTTCAAGAGTTACAGTTAGATATATGCCCAGGTTGGTCAAACCAGTGCTTTGGGGGATGGTTGTTTATTTGATACTTAAATATGAGTTTTGACTATTTGAGCTTAAGATGTGATCTGTGAGTTTAGATGCCTAAAGGGACACATAACTGAAGGAGATATGACCCAGCACTGTGATACTGTACAGGCATTTGTTTACAAATCTGTATACAGTGTTGTGGATGCATGTGATCTTTTACCAGATCTTTGTTCCCCCAGGCCTTCCAAAAGCTCAAGATCTTTCATACAAAATAAAGGAATACATTAGGGAAACTAGATATGTGTGGGTTTTGCATTGTTCGGCTTTATGAGTTTTGATACTTCAGAAACTGGAAACGTGGACAAGTAGGACTCCATGTGAAAAGAGCAACCACTGAAAAAGAGGGGGCAAACAGTGTAATGAAATCTAGTTTTTTGAGGGATTTGGATGACAGGTAGTATCTTTTTTTGTTATTCATATGAAGCATGTAGTAAACTTCTTAATATTCTGCTTTCAAAATATAGTTCTCAGAAGTTGAAATGGCTGGACAGAGTGAACTTATTGATGGCTGCAGCTGGTGGGATATAGATGTGCATTTTCCTGCCAGACTTCTGGTAATCAACTCACATGTACAATCTCTGCTTCCAATGCTTGTTTCCATGGCATATATTCTTCTGTTTATACTCCAGTTTAAAGAGACTTCTGTTGATCTTTCTTTTGAAAGTATTGTGTTTTTTTCCACAGCTTTGCCATTCTCTGAATTACTAGCAAAATGAGACAGAACTTCTTCTTTGTTGAAGGCTTTTTCTTTTTAGATGTTGGCCAGGGAATTCAACTTGTGTTTTCATGTGGAGCATCAGAGGCTTGGAGAAGGTGTGGGTAACTTTGACCTAGTGAGCACATCAGCTTCCACAGCATCTTTGGCATGTGTCTGTGGGTGGCTGGAGGATGTCATTCTTGAGCCTGTTCCTGTGAAAGAGGCAGAAGGAGATTATGCTATCTGTTTTGTTGACTTTCCCATTTAGTGGAAATCCCCAGTGTGAAACTTGCAGTCTCTGAACTCTTTGTGTTGCAATACAGTTAAATATTTTTAAATTTTTTAAGATCACTTTTTGTTTAAATAATATGGCTGCATTTTTGGGGGAAATACTGTGTTCAGATAATCAACGTTATAAAAAAATTCTAGCAACATGGAAGCATTGTTAAAAATGAGGTTTTGACACCTCACTGTTCTAATGAAGAGCTTTCTTCCATTTTTTAAAATGGATGGATGTAGAATCTGACTGTTCATAGCCTGTGTGATAAATTCTACTTCTGGTTAATGAAAACACTAAATTGTAACAGTCCCTTGATCCATATGAATTATACATACTGTGAAGTATTTGGGAAGCTAAGCTGCACATAGAGGANTCAAAAAAAAAAAAGAGATAAAAAAGGCATATTTTCATTTGGAGTGTTGGCAGTTTGATTGAGAAAATAAATAGTGCTGTTTTGGAGAAGTATGTATTTTTAGGCCAATTTCCTGAGGAAATGAAGCTGACATGGTCGTGTTGTTGGTCTGCATATGTTGGTCCTTCTTGAAAAATTGAGTCTGTCATCTAATTTCAGACGAACTTGAAACCTGAGGTGACATTCTGAAGATTTTGTGAAAATCCATTGCTAATTAGAGAAAGAGACCTAAACTTGTGCTGTTGCTGAGGAGAAAAGAGGCAGGAACATGGCTGGTGTATGCTGTCAGTGATTAGCTTGTCAGCACCATTTAGCTTTGCTTTCTCAGGCTGAATGGGGATAATGTGGACGTCATGGAGAATAGAGGGAACTGTTGTAACAATGAGTTCAGAGGAAGAAAGGTACATTCCCATAGCAAGGTGAAGATTCTGTGTTCCAGTGTGCACAGCAAGATCTGTTGAAATTTTCCAAAGGGAATGAAGTTGCAAGAAGAGGTCATGTTATCTCTGCACTTGGGAACCTTCCAGTTTAAACTGCAGATAGAAGAGTTGGTAGAAACCGGGTTTTTTTATTGTATTCTATCATTATATGAGGGATTTGAAATTAAGGTATGTGAATTTACATATACAGAAAAACCCATGTTTCAGTTTCCTACAGCTACATCGTAATTCTCTGTAGAGGGTGGATTTTACTATGCTAAACAAAAACACCCCACTGACTTTTGTGAAGCTGGGATAAGCTGTGCTGTAAAGATACAATTGAC
Organism: Aegithalos caudatus; assembly: GCA_013389925.1. Lineage (NCBI taxonomy): Eukaryota > Metazoa > Chordata > Aves > Passeriformes > Aegithalidae > Aegithalos > Aegithalos caudatus. The sequence continues at coordinate 15,418 of WEIU01005031.1, read as the reverse complement.
AATTCAGAAATGCCCATTTCAAAGTTCTCT
>WEIU01005029.1:146795-183160 GCA_013389925.1 Aegithalos caudatus | reverse complement strand
ATGTTGTATAACATTGCATCTTACTACATCAGATAGATTTGTGCTTGAAGAATAAAATTTCTGAAGCTTTTTCAGGTTTTTTTTTGCCATATTAGTTTCAAGTTGCTACCTCTATGATCACAAAAGTGCACTAAAATAGATACTATGTTCATCCCTCTTTTCTTCTCCACAGCGATGGAGTTTCATGAAAATCTGCACAATATAGGAGCAAGAGAAGGCCTAAAAGAAAGAAAACTGCAAAAATCAGTAGAAAGTTTTACGTGGAACATTACAATTTTAAAGGTAATGTGTCTTCCTTTGGTTAGTTACTGTATTTTTCTGTTCAAAACTGTCATTCTAATATTGTTGCTGGTCATTAACTGGTCATCAACTGTCACAGTTCAACTGGATTTATTCACTTCTGTAATCATAGTCAGTTTGGTTTATATAACCTGAAACACAGCAGAGTCTACTGTGACTCTTTATTCTCATGTAGTGTTATGAAACTTATTTCATTTAGTTTGTCTGACATTTTCTTCTTGCAATCTTTTAACATATTTAGGGTCCTTGGTTATCTAATACCTGGCTGAAACAATGATTCTTGACTTCTGCAAAGTGGCTCAGGCTGGAAGGAAGCTATGCCATTTTTTTAATTCCGGTTTTGTGATTTGAAAGTGAATAAGTGTTAAGGTTAATGCAGTTACTGAAAAACAAAAGGGAAGCTGTTACTGCTGCAGTCAGTGATGAATGGTGATTAATGGTAGAAGTAAATTATGTTCTTAATCCAGGCTGGAATAAATTGAGTGTATGAGCTGGAGATTCTCTTTACATTTTGTCAAGCACATTTGCTTACATTTTGATGAAAGAGTAAATGGTGAAGTATGAAGAAAAGCTTTCAGCCGGAGACCCTCAGGAAACTAGAACGTGGAACAGTTCAGGTTTCCTATTGGTGGTCTTTTATCTCAGCAGAGCATATCAAAATTTGTAGAGATAGCAAAACTACCTCCCTTAATTTATTCCCTCGACGTTATTCTTCTATATCGAATTATTCAAGTTTTGTGTTTACATCCACTAATGAGTTCTTCTCTCCCACTCAATCAAATACTTCTTCACTACGATAAACTAAAAAGTCTGTTTTAATTATAAAGAAAATTATGTTCTCCCACCTAGTTTTTATTTTTAGTTCTTCTTGAAAATACTGTCCCATGCTGCCTCTTCTTACAGTGAACTATGACAGAAAAGCAGCAATGCATATGTATTTCTCCAGCTTTCTATGTTGGTTTGAACTGTTAAGCTTTGCATGATGTCGCTTGATGCTCCAATCCCTTTTGTGTTATACTGCACAAATCCAGTGCCGAGGAGAATCAAAAAGTGGTGAAATTTGCTACAGCATGTACAGTTAATACATTCTAAAAATACCATGCAGGTTCTGCTTATAGGTAAAGGAGAAGAACACCACATTTCCTGTATCAGAACTGAGTTTCCTGAAGACAGTGTATGGGATGTGTCATGTATCAGTCCTATGCTTCCGAGGCAGTAGAGAAGAGTCAGTTCAGTGGCTTTGGGCAAATGTCAAAGAAATAAATTCTTATCCCTTCTTTTCTGTCAGAGGTGTCAGATGCCAGCTTGGATAGGCAAATCTATTTTAATGTTGCCTGAAACAGCAGTACCTTTGCTTCATCTCTACTTTACATTCTGAACATAAGGGTTGGTGGGGGGGAGGTTTGCAGTTGGTGAGTGACGGAAATGTGAAGTCGTGATTTCTGCGTTAGCCAGGAATTGGAGAAGCCACATGGTAGGTCTGGCTCTGAGGAGCACTGAAGGGCTTGTGTACATATCCTTAGGATTAATGTAATAATGAAGTTAGAAGGTCTTCCTTTTGAAGAGATTATTGAGAAAATCTCTTCAACATTGACTTGGTGGTATTTTTCTACTCAGAGATTAAGATCCTTTCTTTAGGAAGGTATAATTTATCCCATTATTAATACTTTAGTTAAAAAAATTGGTGAGATTTTAATCAGGATGTTGTTGAAACTTTAACATGAGGCATTCTGGTATATTGTTACATCTTTAAAATTATTTACTGGTACTGCAGTTCAGATAGGCATCTGCTAAGTGCTGTTGCTTACATTTGTATGTACAGAAAGTTAAAGGCTGAGATTTGTTTCAAGTGACACACTGAGGTTTTTCATTCCAAACTGTTTAACTGTGGGCTATAACCATATTCTCATGTCTCATAATTAAGCAGAAGTTAAACAGTTCCTAAGACACTACTCTTCCTGTCTGGAGAAAAAGATAACTGAAATCTGCAATCATAATTTTGATGTAACTGTCTTTCCATTGCCATGTTCCCAGTTCTCAAAAAACTATGAGAGAACAGGGATGAAAAGTGAATGTCTGCATTTTTTTTGAGTAGAAATTGAGCAGAAGACCAATAATCTGAACCACTTGAAGAATTTCTTTTATGTATTGAATTCTTCAAATTAACTTCCTCCTCAAATAGTACAAAATGTGGAAATACACAATAAATAAGTGGACTCTTGGTAATGAGATAGAATTACCATGTGGCTCTGAACAGCCTTACTAGGAAATCCTACATGAGTGCCATCCTCAGCTTCTGCACAGAGGACTCATGGAATGTTCACATGGTGTGGCTAATGTATTTTCCAAACTGATCAAGCTGCATTTTACCCTCGAGATACATATTGATCGTTCTCTCTCAGTTGGGACATTTTAACTGCAGTTGATGCAATGGAAAGTTTGATAAAATAACAAAATTGACAACTTAAGTCTAGGGAAACTTTGTTTAGAACATCTGATGTTATTAAGTATCTCTTTGTTTTTTGCATGCACATGCATTACAGTTACTGTTTTAAAGGATTTAATTTTTAAAATGTCTAATTTGAAGCCACATGGCCAAATTTATTAGTAGTATAGTATGTTTGAATTCAGCTGAAATTCTTCCATCCAATTTGTGTATGTGTATATGCACCCATGCCCATTCTTACTCATCCCATATATGTACACAGAGATATTTTTCACAATGTCACTTAGAATAAATTTGCTCTGTTGCCTGATTTAGAGATTGTAAACTGCTAAAATATTCATCTGTTTCAAATAGGCAGTTATTTGCTAGTAATTTATTTATTGTTACTACTCAGGCTGATAGAATTAATATTTTCTAAACATAGATAGTCACGTTTTCTGCCAAAAGTACACTCTTGAAGAAGGAAAATCACTCTTAAGTGCTGTTGCAGCAGACTCCTGCAACCCATTGTAAAAATTTATGGCCTTGTCTGTAATAGAAAAACTTTGAGAAAAACCCTCTGTAAGGCTCAGAATTTGAGATGCATGTAGGAAGAACATGGCAGCATCTGTAAATTAGTCTTGGCAATGAAGAGCTGTTCTAAACACAGAGAGGTCAATGGAAGTATTTCGAATCAAGGTGGGACTCCTATCTTCAGCATTTGTTAGATATGTCTTGTTGGCTATGAGTTTTTAGACATGTCACCTCATATGATGTGAATTACTTGCTCTTGCAGGGCATGCAGTCCATGGTATCTGTTATCTCTGTAGTAGCATTGGTTCTGAACCTACTGTATTTTTAAAATGTATTTATAAACAGAACATTCAAGGCACGTATAGGACTTCAGCTTCTTACTTTTTAAAAAATAATATGAACTTTTTCAGCCAAATCTCTTAACTCTTAAGTGATTTCCAGCAGCCATGGAGCATTCATAAAGCCTCTGATAGTTGCTGCCTGGTTCTGTAGGTCCCCAGTTCAATTTAAATATCTGAAGCTACTAGTCTCTTGATGTTGCTGGACTGATGGAATTTGGGCTCCTAATTAACCCCTTACTTAGAAGTTAGGAAGTTAAGGCCTTTATGTTCTAATTCCAAAACTGCACTCAGAGCACGTCAGCTGGGCATGGAACATTGTAGTATGTCACAGAATAATAGAATGGCTGGGGTTAGAAAGAGCCTAAAAGGTCATCAGTTTCAACCCCTCTGCCATTGGCAGGGACAGCTGCCACCCAACCAGGTTGCTCAAAGCAATGTTCCATTGTACTCTGAGGAGCACTTTGAGAAAGGGAGAGTGGCTTCTTACATTTCCTGGTAGGAGCTTTGGGTTCCAGATCCTGAGCTAAAGACCAGTCATTAATGATAGAGTTTATTGGGATTTTTTGGGGAAAAGGGTGCTCATGCAGTTATTTCAAATGTCATCTGTACAATTTTACTTTCAGGTTCACACACCTAGTGAAAAACCAGTTAATCAAAAATCATGAGTGAATACATAACTTGAAGGTAGCTATACTGAGACATTCTAGTTGATTCTATATCCAACTGACTCTGAAATGGTATCTCATTTTAGATGTGCAGGAACTGGCAGGAACCATTTTGGGTTTGTTTTTAGTTACTGTTAAGGAGCTATGGTATAAAAACACTGCCTCGTAGCCAAAAGTTTCAAAACAAACAGAATGTTTTTAACAGTGATTTAAGAAAAAATAAACCAGACCAGATGACATGGGCCAGAGAGGTTTAAAGGGTACTCAACTGGGCTTCCAAATTAATCCATATTCTTTATTGCTGCTGTTTACTAAAAGCTTTTGAATGAATATCAGTTTCGTTCTTTGATCTTCTTTAAGATCTTTTTTCATGTCTGCCTAGAAAACAACTTTTTCTGAAGCCTGTAAACATGAAATATTCAAGTTACATAGAGCTCAGTTCTGTAAGTGAATTTTAACCATGGTGAAGGAAAGAGAGCAGTGGTTGCCATGTGCTGCTGTTTGGAGAGTGCTCTCCCAGTGCTCTGCAAGGCCTAGATCCCTCCTGCTCCCAGTTGGGAATTACCATAAGCTGCCTGTTAACCACACTTCTGAAGTAAATTCAAGTTTTTTGGTATGCTTGCCAGACAACATCAAGGACTAAATTAATTTAGGTTTTGACTTAATCTGAGATGAAAGGCTGGTGAAGACAGCACTTCCACACAGCAAGAAACACACTAGTTTGCTTCTGCAACTGCTTCAGGTCCCAGCATGGAGTTCTCTGCACAAACCAGCTTTGTTTCTTGGAAAGTGTTTTTTGGTACTCCCTTAAGATAAATCTGCTTGCCTAAAGTTTGAGCTCTTTGTAGGTCTCTTGACCTTACAACATTGACTTTACTATATGCATTTTATCAGAGCAAGTTGCTACAGTCATTTGTGTCTGCTAAGAAGGTGAAAGATCCCTGAGTAGTCCACAGATCTGAGAGATTCCTATGTTCCATCTTGCAGTCAACTGACTTTGCTATTCAGTCAACAGCACCTACTGTGAAAATCAGGATGCATAAAATTTAAAGAATTGAAACTGAATCTTGAGAGCCCTTGGAAAAGAGACATTTTATACCTAACTAGAAAGAAAGTCTTTGAGATTGTTTAATTGACTGTGTGATGGCAGTTTTTTCCCAGATCTGGAGGACTATAAATTCTCTGCCTTTCCAATGCGTTGTATTACTTTTCGATGGTGTTCACTGTGACTACAACTTGAATTTTTGAGGTGCATGCTGTTTCATTTTCCCAGCATATGTCTTCATGATGGTATATCAACAGAACTAGCACTTCACACAAATTCTGCAGAGCTCTGTCACTTAAGCTCATGGCATTTTTGGTAGCAGTTTTATCTTGAGATCAAGACCTACCAGCAGATAACAATGACACAGTTGGTTTCATGAACATTTTTCTGAGTTCAGTGGCATTCAGAAATAAATTCTGAGCATTGGAGAAGAGAGTGATGAACACAGATACGTTTTTCTATTTCACACTGGTCTGAACATGATACCACTTGGTCAGCTGAGTTTAGTCTGAAATCCTTGTCTGCAATAATTCAGCCCTTTATCCTAGATCCTCCTTTGTCTTCAAAGTTCATCTTCCCTGATTGGAATTTTCCAGACACTCACAGTTCCCTGCTGAAAACCAGCCATTCTGGCTAAGCCCTGATTCCTTCTTCCCTGCTTTCTTAGATCCTTTCTTATCCCACTTGGCGCTTAATATTTTCTTCTTCCTCCTTGCCACCTTTAGTGATGCTTCCTAATGAGTGTTAGTTTTCATTTTCTCATCAGCTTACCCAATTCATTGCATTCAGCAGCCTTCTCTGCTCAGTGTTTTTGTTTTTCTTTCTCAACAGCTTTTATTCTCATTACCAATCTCTCACTCTTTTGGGTTGTTAGTCCTTCTACTTGTATATAATTTTCAGGCTTCTTTCAATGTGAATTTTGTTGATCTGTTTTCTTTCTGTATTCCAATCCCAAATTTTGCCTCAATCTTTTCCTTTCTCTGTTCACCTGTCAGATCCAAATTTAGTGTTGTCACACTGTTTGTGTTTCACAATCTCCTCTTGTAGTAAGATCTAGCATCTGCCTAGTATGATACAGTCCAGCTTCCCTTTCTGCAGCCCTAGGCTTCTTGCCAGGACAGTCCCAGGGCTTGCTCTTGCACCCTCCTTTTCCTCATCCACCTCTTCTCCAGAGTCTGTCTCAGGCTCTTCCTTCCTCCCCCATAGTCTGGTTTTTGGACTGCCTGCATTGGCAACCCAATGTTTGTGGCTTGGAGAAGCCATCCAGGAAAAAAAACCAACTTTTTTTCCTAATGCACATTCATTATTCTGTGGGAATGGAATACACATTGTCTTGCCTCATTGCTGGAGCTGTCAAGAGATGAGGGATGATCAAGAGTGGAATCTTGAGTGATTATACTAACCACATTCAAAATCTGATTTTTGTTTATTAAAAGCTTAGAACTTGGATCTACTGCCCTGTAGTCATTTGAATTACAAGTCCCTACCCCAAGTGAGAGTAGGGAAGGAGGTACAGAAAATTTTTAACAAACTTCTGATGGCATTTCCCCATCTTTATTCTCAGAACTGAATGAACCATATGGATGAGGTTAAAGAATAATATTAAACAGAAATAATAATAAAATCTACCAAATCTGCCAATGGCAAGAATCCTGCATAGAAAGTGTCAGCTTTAGTAGTGAAAGTTTGGCAAGCATATAAGTAACTGAAAGCAGAAGTTTTGGGCAACCTTATTAATAGACTGTTTGCTAGCAGCTCTGCCTATAATAAACAACTTGATTAAAATTCCAGAACTATATTCTACTAATCCATGTAAAACAGAACTTGGGCTAGAAACAGATGCACTCCAGATATGACTCATTTCGTGTGCTGGAGTGTTTTAAATTAACTTTTAGTTGTTTGGTAGTTTGGAAAAAAGTATGTGATTTTTTTAAAAAAGTAGCCCTGGTTTTCTTTAGAAGAAAATATTACTGAAGCTTGTGCTGTGATTGATGACATTTTAGTTTTTTTCCCCTCTGATCAGAAAAAAAGACTTGGGCTATTATGGTCTTGGGTAAGGGGAGGGGGACATTATTTCTTTGAAGAAAGTAATATTTGTTTTCAATTTGTGTGTCTCAAATACCTAAGTGTGCTCGCTTCATTGGGTAGTATTTATGTTTTGAGTTGCTAAAGAAGCATCAGAAGTATCACACCATGAGTGCACACATGTTCTTGTCTGACTGCTATTCTCTTATATTTCTAAAATCAAGAGGTAGAAACCTTATTTGGCAGAGGAGAGGCAACATATTATCTTTGCAAGAGATACTAGCGTCTTCAAGAGGAGTGTCTGTCAGGATAGAGAATTTACCCAGGGTGGAAACATGAGAGAATGTGCAGTCAGTGTTCATACCTTATTGGACATTGGTACGGGCAGTTTCAAGGAACTACAGTACCTGGACTTTTTGTATGTGTGTGTGTGTGTATTTCTCCCCTTCGGGTAAGAATTTCTCTCCTTCAGGTATTTTCCTGAGAGCTGTGGAGCAGTTCTCCCTCAGGAGCACAGCAGAGCACAGCACAATCACTTTGGCCCTTACAGACTTGCTGTTCTTGTTTTTGAACTTTTCTGTGCCCAGCAGTAAGACAGACATGCTCACCATGTGCCACAGCCTTGATCATTTGCTGCAAGTGGGCAGGGTAGGCAGATACCAGCTGCAGGGAAGGCTGTCCACAGTCTACTCATGAGAGCTGTTGCTGTTAGAGGGCTTTAATCAATACAAAGAGGTGGAGGACTGTAGAACAATAGTCAAATCACCTCAGCCTGGGACAATTTCTCTTACAGCTTTGCTCATAACTTAATTGCTAACAAGAGGAAGGGTCGTTTGGCTCTTAAGGACGTGGTTTAGTGGTGGACTTGACAATGTTAGGTTAATGGTTGGACTTGATGGTCTTAAAGGGCTTTTTCAACCTAAATGATTCTGTAATTCTGAAAAGGGATAGTGATAGTGCTGAACTGCAGACAGCCCTGTGAAGTCTTTGTCATCACTGTCCTTTTTATGTGTTGCTCACTAGTCTGTGTTTTCATATTTCAATGCACTGACAAGCATTGGTCATTTACCATCCTCCTATTGAGTGAATCACATCTCTAAGAAAAAAAAATCCCTAGGAACTGAAAATCAGGAAAGCTTTAAATGGCTCCCTGAGGTATTAAAATCAATCATCACCATTTTCGTTATGCAGAAACATTTATAGTCCCCATGGATTAAAAATGCAGCACAGATTACTTCCTTGAAAACTGTTAGACAGAAATTACCTAGTCCCCATTGCTGATGCTACCAATTGGCTTCAGAGTAAGCAAAGAGCTTGATTCTTTCTAACACTAAATAATCTATATTTGAGCTTTGTTTTGGTTTTTGAGGAGTTTTCTGTTTGTTTCTTTGGTTGGTTTGGTTTTGGTTTTTTGTCTTCCGTTTGGTTTATTTTGATTTTTTTTTAGCAGGACATCTGTACTTTCAGTCTGAAACAGGCAGGATAGGGTAAAAGAGAAGAGAATTGCTGTTATCAAGTATGTATTCTAACTGCATTTTTTTTCCCCTTACAGGGACAAGCTGATCTTCTCAAATATGCTAAAAATGAAGCACTGGAAAATCTGAAGCAAATCCATTATGCTACTCTTTCATGTGGACTTAATAAGCCAGGCACTGAAAATGCAGAGATCTCAAAGCCTCGTCGCAGTCTGGAGGTCATACCTGAAAAAGCAGGTGATGAAAACGGAGAATGAGAGAAGGCTCTTCTCGTAATTTTGGAGTTTATAACTCTGTGACCAATTGTAGCTGCATAAGACATTTGCTTTGCACTTACTGTTGGAAAATATTCGGAATTTTTAAAGCACAACTGGAGAAGCTAATTACAATCTATTGAAACTGTGAATGTATGTAGCAACTCTGCTTGTGAAGGCAATGATTTTGTGTAACATGGAAATTACATTATTGGCCTAAATATAGCATATATATGTAAAAGATACTGTAATTCAGTAATCATGTGCTGAAAAGTTCATTGTAGTGCCATCAGGAAATGAACATTTTTTAAATGAGATGTAGCTAGCAGGAAATCAGTTGACAGAATTTGGCAAGATGCCTTGATTTTCAAACCAATTTGATGCAAAGGTTGTGTCTTTCTCTGCACAGTTTGTTAATTGTGCTAGTGAGATAAATTATTTTTTTGAAAATCAGGTCTAAAAAAGTGGAATCCACAAGTTTCACGCTATATGTAATTCAGCCGCTTGGATATTTCGGTTTGAAGTGATATTGATTTTATTGTTGAGCCATAAATTAAAATGAGAATGTAATTAGACAGTGATCACTGACTTCAGTGCACTATAGGAGAGCCATTATGTAAAAGGAAAATGTGCAATCAATCTGATAGCCTATGTCAGAAGAAGATACATACCTATTTTGCCTAAGATCTTCTGCAAATGTGTGTAGATAATGTGACCAAACCGCAAGCAAAATGATGTAAATAGTTTTTCATTTTGTGAAGTGAAGTGCTCATATTAAAGAGTTTTATGAGATTGCTCCCAAACAAGTAAAGCTTTTAACTAAATTTTAACTTTTTTATTTTTTGAGTATTTTCTTCCTTACAGAATAAGTGATATCTCAATAAGCAGGTTTGTCAAAAAATAAATCAGTTGCTGTTCTGATTCTGTTTTGGTTTTCTGACAACATTAGGTAAAGGTATTGTAGCTGATATGCTCATTGTAAAATGACTATACCAACCTAGAGTGTTCTCTTACTGTTTCTGATTTAACAATAAAATGGACTATATAATTACAGAAGTTAATAAATTTGAAGAAAAACAACTGAAATCTGACAGAGATCAAAATGCACTTTTTGTTCAGCTGCGGGGGAAAAGGGAAGGTGGTGGAGGTTATTGAAAAGCATTGTTTTAAGTAGAAGTCTTCAAGACATGTATTCTACATGAATTTTTGTTTTAACCCGTTCAGGATGCTCTTTTTGCACTGAGAGTGTAATGAAATCTACATATGTATAGCATCCTGTAAAAGTCTCTAGAGCTCTGAACAAGAACAGTTACAATGTGCACTTACACTTGGACTACATTGAATTATTAGGGACTTCATTTTTTTCCAGTCATAAAATTAAAGTGGGGATGGGGCGGGATGAAAACAGTTTGCATAGTAAATGTCACATCTTGAGTCTGCACTTTTAAATGTCAAACTGTATGGGTTAGGAGCAGCTTTAGAAGGTGCTAAGCTCTTCCAGTGTCTAGTTACAGACCGTGTGCCTTACTGTTAGGACCTTGCCAGGAGGGAGTTCTATTCTGTGTAGTACAAAATGGAGCATTTAACCTGTGGTAAACACCTGCAAGTGTTGCTTTTTAGGCAGTCCTTTTCTATGTTGGCAGCTGAAAGTCTTCTGATGGAACCTGAAGTTGATGGGAAGCAACTTGAAATTCACATTGTTAACTGTGTTCTGAGCCACTGTGAAATTAGTCTTCCAGGGCCAAATCTATCACACCTAAATCTGATTGAGATTTAGATTTAAATTTATCTACTGCAAAACAACTGTGTTAGATTAAGATCCATCTGCACCATAAATATGCAAGGTCAGTTTCACTTTATCAGAAATCCCAAAATCTAGGCTGTTGAAATTTTATTTCTGACTTTTAGTCCTAATTGAAAGATGTAGGCTGTGGGAAAATGTCATCACTGTTCACATTATGCTTCAGGGAGACCTAAAAACCAGTAAAAGCTCCTTCTGCAGTCCTGCCCCAGCACTGTTTGCTTTGCAGTTCCGGAATAACATAATTTATATCACAAGTGAAGCATTTCTGTAGAGTCTCTTCCTCCAGGTTATCAGAACTGATGTCTTGGGCATTCTTAGCATTTATGTATTTCTGTTTAACACATTACAGCCTGAACAGAGGTGAGGGAACATTGAAAGGGTTCAACACAATTTGATGGTTTTTCCTGTGTTTTAAGGCAAAAAATAGTAAGTGAAAAATTATTATCACATAGACAAGGGCTGAGAGGTTTTGCATTTTCCACTCTTACAATGTATAATTGTTTACAGAACTGATCCCGTTCTACCTTGTTAAAAAGGAAGATAATATTTTTTGAGTAATACAGATAAATAATACATATTTTTTTAAAAGTGAAAACACATGCATTTAGCTAACTGACCCTTTAAATATGTTAGAACCTGATTTTAGTGCTGTTTTCTTAAAATGGAGGTCACTTTTGTGCATTATTCATGCTCAGTCCAAATCTGTATGTACCAGAAAGTCTTAAAATGAGCTGAGTCAAGTAGATACTCTGAAAAGTGATGTGTAGCTAAAAGTGCTTCAGGGAGTTTACATGTTGCATGTTAAAAGAGATCAGGATAAACACTTGCAAGCAAAGAATCTGGCTCTATTGTTAGGCCAGTGATGATGATTTCAACACCAAATGTATATTTTTTCAGTTGTATTTTCTTAAAGCATTCTTTGCATCCATATTATTAGTCCATTTTTTACAATGTTTATTTTAGGTTATATAGAAAGATGCAAGCGAGGCCTAAACTTCATCTGCAGTCTTCCTCCCTTCCTCATTGTTTTTGCTTGGTGTGGTATCTAGCAGCCATTGGATATTTAATCACAGAGCCAGGACCATGCCTTCCAGCCTCTGCACACACCAGCCAGCTATAGCAGACAACTCTGTTCTCCAGGAATTCCCCCATCAGCAGTTACCAAGGGACACTCCTGAGCCTAGTGATGCCACCAAAACAGCAAAAGCCTTCAAAGCAGAGCCGAGGGCCAGGCTCTACTGTTGATGCTGTGGCCTTTCTGATGTCAATAGTAGTCTTCTAACCAAGTCAGTAGGACTAGCATTTAAGTGCAGTGTTGCGAAATTTCCCCATTTTCTCTGGTCCTTATTTCTTTTTATACCTTCATGTTCTCTTGCTGCAGCAAAGAACGCTAGAATGGTGCCTTGCACAATTTCACAGGCTGGCCCATGCAGGCATGGATGAAAGATGCTGTATGAGTCAACCATTTTTTCAGCTAATTTGTACAGCACAAGAATAATTTTATAAGACTCCATGGCTGGTTACTGTATTCACATTTTCCTGTTTTGAAGTTGAAACAGCAGAGAGAGATGATTCAGAGTTACCAGCGTGAAAAATAGCAGTGAGTTCCAAAAATTTTAACACTGGTCTACTAATCAAATAAACTAACCTGAAAGGACCCAATCCTTCGCTCTTTCAGTGCTTGAGTATCCCTTCCATTTATATTATTTCCCAATATAGTTTCCTTTGGCATAGATTTTAAAAGTAATGCTGATTTCTTGATATATTCATTTGCTGGCACAGATCAAGGAAGCTCCTGAGTGTCCTGTGCATGCTGTAATAATCTTCAAATAAGCTTTAGCCTACCTAGGTTTGCATTTTTGTTAATTGAAGGTTAAAAATTAATACAAAGAATAATATTTGCAAGAAGGGTAATCATACAGCCATAACCATGGCACAGTGTGCCTGTGCAAAGGCATGTTCTTCACTGTGAAATTATTTTATGCTTATATAGCTAAGAGTTGGAGTACTGCTGCTGAAGGTTGATGAGCCTGTGGGGTTTTGATACCATGAGCAGAATTCTGAAACTGGTGATGTCCCCAGCTAGCTTCTTTTGACTGTAGTGGGTGTAGGACTTTACCACTTTTTTTTTCTCTATTCACACCTACTCTTACCAATTAAACTTTCTAAATGGAGTATTTAACAACTTGGTTTAAAGATTAATAGATCTGCATGTATCCTATAAGGACCTTCAGTCTTTTGATCTACTGTAAACACTTCAATCAAACCCTCCACCGTTCTCAACACTCCCTGATTCCTGTTGCTCTTGATATTATGAAAGCAGCTCTGGGACAGATCAGTCTGATAATTTTCAAAACTAACCTGTGTGATGTTCTTTAGTCATTACAAATTGTGTGTTCTCAATAAGAAAAAGGCCTAAGCAAAACTCCTGAGGTTTTCTAGTTATTTCTGTTTTAGGACCCTATTAAACTTCCCTTTCTGATTCATCACCTCTATTCTGTGGGTGGCTGTGGAAACAGGGCAGCAAAAAGGAGCACAGCAAAAAGATTAGAAATAGGACTTTGTATACAAGAGAATAACAAATCCTCACAGGCTTGGGGGAGCATCCATTGTATTCAACCAGGCTGAAAAACACTTAAGGACTGAAAGGCAGCATTGAGGAAGAGAAAGATAAGCAGAATTGGATGTTAAAAAATCAAAATAATTAGCTCAGAAGTGTGGGTAACCAGAGGATGCATAGTCCCAGTGCCATCCTGATGGATCCCTGTGCTTCCCACTGGTTACTGGTACTTTGAGACAAAAGATAGTGTTTCTTCCCATTGCAATATAATCTGGTGTGGCAAAGAGCACTGATGCTGGGAGAGTGGTCAGGTACAAACACCAAACTCTCAATTTCTCATTTTTAACCTAGATATATGCACTGCTTTGAGGTTCATACTTTTGCCACTTGAGCTCATAGGACTTCCCACTGAGTGCCACTTTGGCACAGCAGAGTTGAGAGGAAGAAGGGTGTGTGTGTCTGTGATCAGGAGAGTGTTTGAGAGGTGGCGTGGGAGGGTGGTATGAAAGGAGGCAGCTTGAGCTGTAAGTGGGAGTAGCACAACCAAATAGTGATTCAGCTGTCATGAACCTCTCCTGTTTGTCAAGAGCAATCCAGCCTCATTAAGCTATCTTAGCAGTCTGTAGAAGAGCTTTCTGAATAAGCTTGGGTGTTTAATTAGTTACCTCTTTTCCATGGAGATAAATGTGGGGGAGCAGAGACTCTTCTTGGCTGGCTGCAGGGTTGGCTGTGCATTGGGGACTGATTGGGAGAGGGAAGCAGCACGGACAGAAACCGTGCAGGAACTCGAAGGGCTGCGCTTTGTTCTCTGGCCCTCAGCTTCCTCCATCAATAAATTGGAGGAAATGACATCTACCACATTTTAAAGTAGCAGGAGAAAAGTACTGTGTAATGGCAGAAAAGAGATATCCCCCTAGAAGGTGGCTAGGAGTGAAATGAACTGACATATAAATATAAGTGCTTTGTGAGAAGGGAGCACTCTGGTTTGAATGCTGTGTACATTAGGTTTCACTAGAAACTGGTTTACAGAGTGCACTAATGCCTGTGTAGCTGTTCCATGGCATGTACTTAGCAGGCATTCTTAAACATGCTACTGATTGGTGAAGAGGGTTTTGAAATACAAATCCTATCAGTTGATTACAAACTAAGTGTGTCTGTGTGGGGTCCCAGGTCCTGGAGAGTTCCAATATTTTTCCTGTCTAGTAAGAAAGTAAAAAAGAATTTTTTACACTCATTATAATACAGACTTTATGCTGTGGCTCACAGCATGAACACTTCTTTTATTCTCAGATGTGTTATTCTCTGGATAAAAAAACCAAAACCTCACAAAAACCTTAGAAAAAGCCTTAGGATTCAGCTGTCTCTATTCTGAATTCCAGAACTGATGATAGCTGCTGTGATTTGCTTATTTCCTTAGGCAAATAATGATTAAATTTTTCAACTATTAATGTTTAACAAAGTCTTCAAATATTTTTATATAATGTACTGATGCTGCCACTTGTGCCAGGATTAATGAAAAAAAAAAAGCAATTTCATTTGATGGAGAAATAAGGATCACATCTTAGACCAAGAATCTGTAATTGTGGAGGTGAGCAGTGAATTTCCCAGGAGAGTGATGGCTGCTCCTGCATTTCAGCATTCCTCTGTCAGGGAGCAATCAGCAAGCAGGACTGGAAGCAGCATTTCACAAACATCATTCTCTAGGGTACAATATTTTCTGCTTACATTTATTGGCACACAGTTGAACAGAAGCATACATTTCAGTTGGTTTTTTTTTTTCAGCCTTGATTCATAATCAGTATTCAAAGTTTATTTGCTAGGAGAATGTTGGATTGATTAGCTAACTGAGTATTTTTACACTGCTATTTCCAACGTGCTTTTAACAGCTAATAGCTGACAAACAGTAAGAGCCAGAGTGCATGAGGAGCACTAATGATGTCAACACTGTGACAACACACTGTTCTGGATTGAAAATCTGGTCACTATAATGTAAGCACAGCCTAATGCTCGGGGAGGCTGCACTGGAGATAGTATTTACTGATGAGTCCTGTTAGCCCATGGAGGGGAGGTGGCAGCTGTTAGGAGATTAAGGACAGAACTGGGTCTGAGAGATAGGATATGTTCAGTCCTGGAAGAGGAATCAGCTACTAAATTCAGCTCCTTCCACTAACCTGTGTCACAGCCAGACTTCTCAGACACGACAGTTCAAGATAAAAACTCAATTTTGTATTGGAGATAATTCTCTGTAAGTGATGATCTGTCACATCTGATGGAGCACTCTGACAGCACCTCCCCAGAAGAATTCTAGCAAAAGAAAAATGGCATTTTCTACCTACATAAAATATCTGCCACAGCTCAAATCCCAGAGGAAAACTACAAGAACAATGATTAAATATGAACAGAGTGTTTCAAGCTAATCAGTGATGTACTTTGCCTACCATAGCTACGTTACCAAAAGTAGAATGATCCAAGAGTAAGACCCTGAAAAGACAACTTGCACCTATAATGGGGGAGATGCACATGATGGGTGGGAGCACTATATGCTCTAAAATCGATCACCTCCACAGTTTTCATAATCCACACAGAAAAAGCCAACCTCAAACCAGTTTCCAGCAGTGCTATATTTGCCATGTACTTACTGCCCTGTACAGACACAGACTAGAAAATAGTTAATAAATAACACTGTAATAAGAAAGCTGGAATTGCAGCTTTTGTAAATTGCCTAAGTATATAACATGCAAATGACGGTGGTGCTATTCCCCCAAGTGCTGAATCTCTGAAAATTAGACCCTCACATTTAAGATTCTCTTCACAGACTATTCATTAGGGGAGCCAGATTAAAATTATCTTATTAACTGTGCTGCAAGTAGTAGTATCTATAACACTGTAAGAATTGCTGTATTTGATATTCAATATTGCTGTTTCATGGGTTCTACTGAGCTGTTTCAGATACAGATAAAGTAAATGGTGAAACACATTAATGAAATAAAAGGCTGCAAAATACTGAAATCCATAAAGGATTTCTCTATAGTAGCTGGTAGTCACAAGCCACAGGATTTCATTGAGGCTTAGCAAGCTCAACAAGGATACCACGCAATTTGTACAGAATAACAGAGTTATAGTGTGTTGCACTAAATAAAGAATGATTCGATTCGATGCGATGCACCAGGGCCTTAAATAATTTGTTTCCTCATATTTGAGAGAATCTTAGGTTATCTACTGAAACAACTAGTACAAGTCAATGGCCAATGCCAGCAAGGTCTTCTGCTTCAGGAGATCTTCTGTTTTCTGTATATATTTCTGTGTTACATTTAATTGCAGGTGCACGTAACTTGAAATTAGTGTTATTGTGCCATAAACATGTTGAAAACAAGCCTCCCTCCTCCAGCATTAGTGACAGTAGGTGGCACTTCCCACAGACTTCAGATCTTTTCAGAAGCACATGATCGCACTGAATCCCACAAGCCCTGCCTGTACATTGGAATTCAGAGACCAGGTTGTATATCTAAATGAGTTTCCTAGTGAAGTAGCAAAGGATCCATGAAATACCTGACATCAAGAGATGTTTTTAGCTTAGCTGGGCTGCTGATGGCTGCTGTGTGCTTTACAGACTCAGGGAGCTCAGAAACATGATTTGTTCTCATTCTTTTTTTTTTTTTTTCCAGTATCAGCAGCTTCCAAACCTGCCATTTCCATTGTGGTTAATATACTTTCCTCCAACAACTACCACTTACCTGGCATGGGATGCATCAGGGCTCAAAACACACTGCAGAGCAGTTTTGAGGCAGGGTAGAGCAGTTTTTGAGTTGTAGATTTGAACTATGTTTTCCATGAGCTGCTGCTGAACTGCGGGGCTCAGCAACTGCAGCTTTATTCCAAGGCCCTGGAGGCAAGAGAAAAAGTCTGGAGAAAGGAAGACTTTTTGTTGGTTGAGGAAGATTGGGTTAGAGATCATTCAGGCAAACTTGATCCCTCAAATCCGTGGGGCCGTGATGAGATGCACACATAAGTGCTAAGGAAGCTAGATGTCATTGTTAAACTGTCCATCACCTTTGAGGGGTCATGGAGAACTGGAGAAATGCCTGAGGGCTGGAGGAAAAGCAGTATCAGCCCAGTCTTCAAGAAGGGTAAGAAGGACCTAGGAAACTATAGGCCAGTCACCTCACCTCAATCCCTGGAAAGGTGATGGAACTGCTCACTCTGGATGTCATCTCTTTTCAAGTGGTTCCTGTGATAGGACAAGGCACAATGGGCACTAACTGGAACACAGGAGTTCCACCTGAACATAAGGAAGAATTTCTTTCCTGTGAAGGTGATGGTGTGCTGGAAGAGATTGCCTGTAGAGGCTGTGGAATCTCCTTCTCTGGAGATATCCAAAATCCATCTCAACATGATCCTGTCCAATCTGCTCTAGGTGAACCTGCTTTAGCAGGGTGTCAGACTAGATAAGCTCCAAAGGTCCTATTCAACCCCAACCATTCTGTGGTTCTGTCATCAGCTGCAGGGTGAGCTGTTCCACAAGATCTGAGAAAGAAAGGGGCTGGGGACTGACAGTGAAAGCACTTCTGAAACAGGAGTGGGGAATCCTGCAGTATTAGGGAGAAGAGGGTCACAGAGAAAGGCATGTGAAATCTAGTACTCTTCAGACACCCTTCTGAACCTTTCTTCTCAGTATCTGTCTACAATACATATCAAGTGGTTTGTAATATCTTTGATTAAACTAGAGGGAAGAATAATAATTTATGAATAATAAGTCCAGAAGAAAAACAATGATGTTTGGCAATGCAAAGAACAAGACAAAAAATACTTTTATATATAGTTGTATTTATATTTATGATGTTTCCATTAGGACATAATAAAAAAAAAAACAAAAACAGAAAGGGATGAGAGTGGTTCTGATCATACATTTGCAGTGTGATGGGGCATGTTCATAGCTTGGACTTAACTATGGTTTAGGGAGAGACAGACCCTAAACAGAACTTTATCACATTCTGTCTTCTCAGCAAAATCAACAGCTAGAAACAGATAAGCGTCTTCTGTCAAAATCAGGCAACAACTTTGGCTTGGGTCAATTCTAGCTGTTTTAGACTGAGCATGCAGAAAAAAATGAATCCTTTTGCAGTAATTGGTTCTGTTACTGTACTTATCCCCAATTTTCTGAACTGTCAAGCCTCATTTCTTCTCTTATGTAGATTGACAGTCCTCTCCATAGAAATTCTCATTATGGTTTGAAGGACACCATGGCCTACTTTTCTGGGGTAAGCACTGACCGAGGGAAATGTAGCCTGCCATTACATTGTCCATGGTGTTCTGTAATGCTGGTAGTGATATTTGGTTCCTTCTCATATGCTGACAATTTGCTAGACAGGACGATTCACAGAGCTGTAATTCATCAGCCACAGGCTTGGCTGTAATAGACTGTGGCAAGGTGACAAGTGTCCCAGTGCAGATGGTTTGAGCTGAAAAAACAGGGGGATTTCAAAGGTGCAGCTGCTATTTTCACGTATTTTGATGCCGCCACTTTGAATAATAATTCACTCAGGATTACAAAGGGAGAGGATGGGCTGCTGAAAAGAGAGAAGGAACTTCCACTACACCATGTAGTGGAAGGTTGGGTTTTCTCTGTGCTTGTCAGTCCTCCTCTGAAATAATATCCTTCATAGAGTTCTATTAATTCATTACCAATTCAATACGAAAAAGGTTATGTTTCCAGCAAGCCTTTTATTCGTTAATTAGATTTTTCTGTTATTGATGCTCTCATAATAAAGGTTATATTTGAATGGAATTTATACACTTACATGACATTTAAAACTGCATAGAAACAGTGTATGAAGTCATTGCATGCAAAAGTGCTATTAATTGCATGTCAGCATCCAATAAACTCTCTGCACTTTTAATCCTTTTTGAAGATCTTGAAGTTTATCTGATGTAGTGACATTTTATGGCATTTAAATGTCTCATCAGTAGGACTTTGTTCTCCTCCTGCACACAGCTCTTCTAGGACTGAAAGAGCTCTAACATTGCAGATGAAGCAGGGAAGATGACAAAATAGGATGGATTGCCAACTGTTTCTCAAGTAAATTGTTGTAGTCAGCTGAACTGCAAACATAAGCTGAAAGCTCAGGCTTCTCCAAAGGTTTGAAGCTTGATGAGGTGATCTGGAGTCGGAAGGATGCTTATGCTGAAAACAAAGTTAAATTTACATTCAGCTGGAAGGCCTGAAGGGCAGAAATACAAAACACTAGTCTTGGTACCATAAAGCCATATTACTACATAATGTATGATCCATTGTGAAACTGTTCTCAAAAGTTTCAAACTGCCAAGTGCTTTCAGACGCAACATGAGGGGTTTGTGAAATGAAACCTGACACATGAAAATAGTTTAAATGGCTGAGAAGCAGAATGAACTTATTTTATTAACTGTTTTCCCTGCAGTGCTTCAAACTCTAATGTCACAGCAGTGGGCAGGTGATGAAGGAACCCAAACCCCAGCCCCAGCAGCTGCCTCTGCATTCAACACACGGGTGGAGAGAGTGAAGCAGGAGAGTGGTCAGGTCTTTCCTCTTTGTAGTGGGATTGGGCACTTTGCAAGTCACTCTTCTCTCACTGACTCCACACATTAGGTGTGAATGCACTCCCTACCAACACCACAGTTTTTTGCCTAGTGTTGTCAGTGGCTCACACATGTAGCCTCTCTTCCACTAGGCCTCATATGCTCTCAGGTAGGAAGAGCTGTGACCAACCACCTCACCCATCCTGTGCTGCACCTCGACCTCGCAGCCATACAGAGGTGACTCAGTAAAGGAGGAGCTGTTATTAGAAAGTGCAGTGAATTCAAAAGAGTCACAGCAATGGTTGTCTTTGTTTCCTTGGGTTTGCTCTGCCAAGCTGGATGCTGGCACACAGCACTGATGAAGGAGAGGATGTTGAGTCTTGCTGGAGCATTGGAGAGCCCTGCCCCTAATAAAAGGAGCTTCTAATATGTAAATCTGCGCATGAGATTTATATAAGAACTTGAGATGGGCATGAGCAGACCTTGTTGCATGGGTCTTGCATGTATCATATGCATCAGTGACATTTTGAGGTGAAATCCACTATGGGCTCCTCCTAGTTTCCATGTCTGTCATCTCATTGCAGAGCGGTGTGTCCCCAGAGAGCTTCAAATGCTTGCACTGGTTTACTGTTTGTCCTGTTACTGAGCCAGGAAAACTCTGAAATCGAATGGCTTTGTCTTGTAAAGAATGGCCAACACCCTTCTAAGAAACAGAATTTCATCTTTTTCCAAGTATCATAAATTTTGTTCTTGCCGAGCTCAGCCTCCAAATTGCTTCCCTGAGGAAGCCAGTCTCACGTAGAGAAAGAGTTGTTTAGTGCCTGTAATTGAGAGGAGAAATGAGATCTCAGGGGTGTTTGGAGACTGAGCTGAGGCTGATCTGGCCTGGAATATTTTGAGAAAGAAATATATCTTTATAGACCTCAAACCATACTGTGTTGTTGAGCCCAGCTGAACACATGACCGAGTGTCTGTGGGACTGAATATAGGTGTGCTGGCATCCTGGGATGTGGCAGGAAGACTTGGTATGGTTTATGTGTAACATGTTACTTGGGGTACACCACAATCTATTTATGGCTACCCTGTGGCAGAGCTGTGGATTGTCTCCCTGAAAATACTTAGCAAAACTAAATGACTTCCACACTCACTGAGAGATCTCATGTGCTGTTTGGAAAGAACTCAGCTCTAGGTGAGCAAAAGCTGGGCCAGATGGATGTCTTCACTGCTGCTGGGAATGGCTATACATACACCAAATTTCTCAAGATGGAGAAGCACCCCTGAAAGTCAGGGTTTGTGGGGCTACACTTCTGGGACCCCATCTTTGAAATTGTCAAGTCATGATGCAAATAACCATCAGATGTCTTCCCTGGGGTGCTTTACTCATGTAAAACATCCTGACTTTACCCACTGACAGCTATTTATATTCCAATTTTACCACACATTTTGTGTAAATATTAGTCTGTGGTCCAGGCTGAGGTTGTTTCTAATTTTATCTCAGTTGGTTTGCCTTCCCCTATTTATAACACTCTTGCCTCCTTTCCTGAAGATTGCCACAGAGCTAAATTTATGATCTGACCAGCCACTGTTTACTCTGCACCTCTGCAGAAAAGGAAAAAAAATATCATAGCTCCATCTCCTCAGCATGAGGGATGCCACTGTGCAGGCTTAAGTTGGTCTCAGATCCACTTTACTGAAAATTTCTGGCAAATATTCTTTCAATACATGAGAAAAAGATGTATTCAGAAATTTAGGTTGAAACGCTTCATGTAATTTAGTCTGCCTAACACCACATATAAGTGCCAGTTCACCTAGTTCTCTTGTCTAGATTCTTCATCTTCAGCAGTTTTTAAAATCTACATTGCTTCCTTCCTCAGAGCTCTGAAATGATGAAAATTAAAAACAAAACAATTTTTGTAGGCTGTTTTTCAAAGGCTAGTTTTGCTCATGGCAGAACTTGCACTTTGAGTTTGAGTTTGTCTGCCTTGAGCTTTCGCTCATCCACTGAGATCACAGTTCTCTCTATAATTCGAAATCTTTCCTGTAGTCTAACCATGATGGAACATGTATTATGTATCAAATTGAAGTATCTCACTGAAGTGCATTGTCAATGCCTCAAGTCACTCTAGATTTCATTATTAATCCTTTTTGATCTCTCAGCATAAATTTTGGTGTTGATACTATGAAACTCTTTTTTGGGAATGACAGAGACATGATCCCTGCTAGTGATACATCACATGAGCTTCCATTACTAGTCACAAGGTTTTTTCTTCCCTAAATCTGTTTAATGATGTCATCTAGTCAAGTGATGCAAATCCACCTGTACAAATTATTTCATTTACACTTATTTACAGAGTTATATGTGTTCTCTGTAAATTGTATATTTAAATATATTGTTTTTCAGATTAATATAAAGAAACTGAGAGCAGCCATCAGACACTACGTGGCACTCATCCAGAAACACTCCTAGGTGGTATCTACCTATTTGAAGTTAATTACATATTAGTATAATTAAATTAATTTCAGATTGAATTATTTTAAAATTGAAGATATGGGGTATGGCATGGAGCATAGTACAAAATTGCCAAGTTATAATTGTATCAAGGAAGAAGGTCAGCTTACTTGACATTTCATTTGGTAAAATAACTTTAATTGAAATTTAGTAAGTTGTCACTCTTCTATTGTCCCTCTCTTCCCCTACCTTCCCCCCTAGCTATCCAACATGAATAGCGCATTATGTTTTTTTTTTCCATGATGGCCCAGATAATGGAAATTTCTATATTTACTCCCTTGGAGTACTACAGGTCTTCTGGCTTTTCTGAGCAGGGAACTTTCTCAGATTACCACACTTAGTCAGAAACAAAGTCAAATATTCAGAAAGTTTCTGAACATTTTTAAATATTTCTACATGAAAAAAGGGATCCAAATCCATCCTTCTTACTTAAAGGGTACCACTCCTTTAGCAATAAACATTTGGTTGAAGTAATGTTGTATGACTCTGAAACATCGATTAACACAGTAAGAGCAGATGGCATCTTCCAGTGTGAAACAGGAGTTTATGCTCAATAAACAAAGCACAGACCAGGGCTTGGGTTTTACTGCTGAACATCATGTGAGTGTTGATGCTCCCCAGCAGGAAATATGAAACATAACATTGACTCATTTTGGTGTGTACTGCAAACCCACAAAACATTATTTTTTGAGTCTCACACATCTCAGGCTTGGCGAAGACTATCAATTTATTTCTTTCATTTTTTTGAAGTAAGTTTTTTCTAAAGAAATTGGTAAAGTTTGTGCTTGCACAGGGCTATGATGCTGAGAAACCTATCAGAGTCACCTCATTGCCTCATGCTACCTCCCTTTACAGCATCTCTCTGCTTGTTTAAGGATAGAGTCATTGTTCTGAAACACTATCTTTGGAAGGACAGCAACAAGCAATCCTAAGCTGTATTCATTGCAAGTATCCGTCAAAAAAGGAGAAGTGTTTAAAGCTTACTTTTCAGATTTCAGAACAGAGATGAAAACAAATTTTCAACAATCAAACCACAGCAGTTACCAGTTAGTATTTAATGAGTGACAGGTTTCATTCAGACTAATATTCACTTTTTTTGCCTCCCCCCCCCCCACTTCCTTTCTGGCACTGAAATATAGAGCCAGACTCTTTATGATAACTCTATTTTGCTAATTAATCTAATTAAGTGCTGTATGTAATTTTGCAGAGTAGAGCAAGTTATTCAAGATTGTCATCATTAGGTTAAAGAGCTGACAATTGATGGAGATAATTTTTTCTTAACAGGCTGTAACCTTTCTGCAGGCAACCCCCTCCCCCAGGGGAGTTCTTCAATTAAATCAATAATGCTTCTGGGGAGAAAGAAGAACTTCGCTTTTTACGAATCATATAAACAGATCTTCAGCAGCTTCTTGTTGCTTTGCTTGAGAAGAAAAGCAGCAGCTGTTTATTAATACCTGCTGTGCTTTGATGAGTTTGCCTTTAAGAATAGCAGCTACTATCTAGGTATGGTGCAAGCTGAGAAGTAAAGATTTTGAATGTATTGTGTGGGGTCTGGAGAAACCTTGGCAAAATAAAACAGTTTCTGGATCGGGTAAATGTCAGGACTTGGAGTTGTTCCTAGGCAGGCTGGGGAAACGAGCTTTAAACTGCTGGCATATTTGTTATTGTTTGGATACAAGAAAGCCCGACAAGAAGATAAATGTAACTGGAGGGAGAGGGGAGGGAGGTAAGATCATCGTGATGACTTTTGCCAGCCTTAAGGCTTTAATAAGCAGGATGTGGTTGAGATTTTTTGGGTTTTTTTAACACAATTCCCAAATGGCATTGTTTTGTTTGCAGAATACCCAGTGGGCTCGGAAGTCCTGGAGGACCAAGTGTTCTTGTGTCCCTACAGGAGGGAGCCCCTCAGCCCTCATGAAGGACTTCCCCTGATGCCCCTTGGTCTAAGCAAGCTCTGGGCAAGTCCAGTGGTGACTTCATACAGTCAGGACACAACGGTGCCTATGGAGTGACCAAACCCACGTGTGTCCTTCTGATGGCTCTGGGAGCCTCTGTAAATGGAGCCTTCTGTAGCAGCCAGTGGGAGATTTTCTTGTGCTTAGTCTAGTTGAGATGCCTGCTTATCTTTGAGAAAAGGGTGCGTAACAGCTTGCTGTGGCTGGGTTTCACCTCTTTTCCTTGGCTCAGCTCCTTTCCTCTGCTGGCTCAGGGTGTCCTGAGGATGTGGCCACAGAGATGCCTCTGTCTCCCTCTCTGCACAGCCTGACCTCCCTGGTAAAATGCTTGTCTTTGTTAGCTCCTGCGTTTGTGTGTATTATCCCCTTGCTTGTAGCTAGGATGGCTACTTTCTCTCTTTTACTTCCCAGCCTGATCCTTTTACTATGGCAGCTCTCAGGCTGTCAGGCACTGGAGCGATGTCCAGTGCAGAGCCCGTTCTCCTCGATGGACAGGCGCCATCTCTGTTGCACAAGGATTTCACCAGTTTTTGGAGAAGTACAGGGGAAACAAAACTCACATGAGGTAATATGTAACAACAAAACTTAGGCTACAACAAGAAGCAAGCCTGAAATACCACAGTAACTTTGGGTTTTGGTCCATTTTAAGGTTTTTTACCATGTTACAGATCACCCTTAGCTTGTTTGAAGCAGGTATCTATCATCTCCCCTTAATATGGTTCATTAAAAAGCCCATCAATATGACATGGGGTATACCATGCTTTATAAAAGGTCTCTGAGCCGGGAGGGGCTGCCAATCTTCCAGGCTTTCCAAAAAGGAAAGTTAAGTGAAAGTTCAAGATCCCATTGGGCAGGGAATAATTTGGACAAAATGAATTTGGAGAATTTTCACTATGAATTCAGAGACTGTTTTAATTTGAATTCTTGTACCCGGATCCATTGAACTAATTTTTAGGAGGCACCTCAACTCAAAAGATTGATAGAAAAAACAGATTTTTTTGCAATGTCTGCAACCCTGAACACTGTAATAGGTAATATACCAAGGCATACCTTTGTTTCTTGTTCATTTGTTAAATGTGAATTTGACACTGTTAAGGACATTAAAAATATTCCATTCCCTTTATCATACAATTACAGTGCTTTTTATTTAACTTGGTTTCTGTCCTTGGCTGTTAGAGCTAGAAAGTTACTTTATGTAATAAGGAAAGAGCATTATAGCTTTTATTGAAATGTGAAACCAGCTTTATAAGAGTTTTGAAGGTTGTACTCAAGTCCTTGCTTTCATCACCTTTGCAGTATTCAGCTAAACTTCTCCTAGAGACACACACAGCAGATCTCTCCTAGAGGTGGTGTCCCAGCAAAGCTGATTGTGCCACCAAGAGAGGCAGTGGCACAATGTGACTTCTGTGTGACTCCTATGATATGGCTCCAGCTGAAAGCTTTCTGTTTGCATCAAGAAGAAAGTCTGGTCATAAAAATTAGAGGAAAAGACTCCCAACCACTTACTTTTCTGTTACTCTTGTGTGTTCAGTGAGGTTTTAGTGACACAAGAACTATTGACAAGACTCAGAAGTGATGTCACAAGAGGTTCTTAATGTAGGAAATGTGGTACCATTAGCTAATAGAATGATACTGAAGCTTGAAGTTTTTGGGACTGAAAAATGGGACTGAAAGTTGCACACTGGACACTATTTCTCCTATGGGACATTTCCACTAACTACAACTGTAACTATGCTCAGCATTACTTTCTTCTGAGGGATTGAATCATGTGCTTGTCAGAGCACAAGCACTGCTGCAAGGCTATTTATGTAGCTCCTTGTCTGTGACAGATGCACCAAAGGAAAGGGGCTACTTTGATCTCAGGCAGTGAGAACAGAGTGGTGCCCACACGAGACCTGAGCTGTCTTCCTGGTGTTGTCATTCAGCACATCAAATTACACTTGGCAAATCAGCTTCCTTAGCTCTCTACCTCAAAAGTGAAACAGATGGGCTGTATCAGCTTCCTCCCTCTGTTACATGAGGATGAAGCACATACTGATGAAAGCTCCCCTGGCAGATAATTTGAGAGCTACAGGCTCCAAGAAGAACAAAAGGGTTAACCTTATGGAAGGGTGACTTTTTTCCATGTTGTGGGTTTAGCAAGAAGGGACATTTATTTTTAATAATTTTCCATTTATATTTTGTCTTAGATTAGTTTTTGAGGGTGGATCTACATTAATAGAATGTTCATCATGCTCACTACACATGGCCACACAGATAATTTTGCCTTTAGGAGGAGGCAGCACATAAATGGCAGGACACACTGGACATTGGATATTTCTTCTGTTGTATTGGTGTTATAAAAGTGAAAACAACCCATACCTCTGCAGATGCTCTGTGTGATTTAATGGGAACTAGACAGACATCAGATTTTTAAATCCAGTTCTTTGTAAAATATAATTTTAGTAAAAAAATAACAACTGATACACAGTCAGAAATCAATTCAAGTCAAAATTAATCTAGAGATCATAGATCTATACTACATAGTGATCTTCAAATGGACAAAGCAGCAGTGTAGATTTATACATTCGTATATCTTGCTTAACACTGTTTACTTCCTCTAATGACTTCAGTTTACTCAATCAATTTTCCTCCAGCATGGCTTATGGCTGGAAGGTATTTTGGACTTATTCAAGCATCTCAGAATACTTTACAAATAAAACAGAGGCAACTGACTGTAAAGCACATGATATTAACAGTAATGTTATTAACATTTTCTCAAAAAAAATGATTCCCTCTTTGTGGAATTAGAGCTACACCTTGGGGTGGGGCGATCTAAGAAGGAAACTGGACTTGTAAATAGTTGCCCTGCATCTTCATTACATCAACATTGTTTCTTAGGCCAGGGCTGTATTTTGGAAAAGTTACTGGAAGACCAAGATGAGCCTTCTCTGCGTTCTCTGGAAATCATGCAGGGATTAGATGTGTATGTTGTTTGTGATCACCTTGTCCACAGGGTGTTGGGCTTAGGGTGACCCAAGGAAGCTGCTTGCAGTGGGAACAGGATGGATTTCCTGTGCAGATAAATCTAGGACAAGGGATAGCTCTATTCAGTGTTGAACTGGCAAGGCAAAATAAGGAAAACAAAAAAAGGCAAACGCACTACACGAACGAAAGAGGGAACTTATTCAAAGCAAGAACTAAGATTGCTGGAGTCTTGTCTGTTTTAAAAATAAAATCTCTGTCAGAGTAAGGGGAAAGAGTATATTTAGAGCCTGAAAAACAACTTGGCTTTCCTGGCTCTATATATGTACAATTTTGCCAGGCTCCAGCTAAAACCACCCATTTTTTTCCCTCAGAAACAAACAGCCCTGTTTGCTCCCAAAACTCAAAGAAAGCTTAATTTGCTTTAAGCTGCTAAAAAACCTTCCTGCATCTTGGGTTAGCATTGTGTGCCAGGCTTCAGCACGCTGAGAAATGAAAAAGTGCTTTGTAATGGAAAGCTAGCTCACTCCTCGCTATGTGGTGCCACAGCAATAAAAAAGAAGGTTGCAAACCTTTTGCTCTTAAAGAGGCCAGAAGGAACAGGGAATTAATTTAAAAAGTTCAGACTCAAGATCACTGTGATCAAAACTATAGTTTCTGGCCATTCCCAGCCTCAGAGAATGCTGGTTTTCTTGGATATTTGGTAATTCAATGAATTGCATGATAGAAAAAGAAATCTGCACAAAGCTACACACTGTTATGGAGTGGGAGGTTAATGAAGTTCATTTAACAGACCACTGGTGCAAACCTGTAATCAGATGGCTTGTGCAGATCCCAGATGGCTTAAGTAAAGCTGAGAGCTTGAAACAGGTACTTCACATTTTGTCTTTGGATTACAACAGCATCAAGATACAGCTCTTCTGCAGCAAGGTTAATGACTTTCCATAATTATGTATTTTCACCAAGAAGGAACATGTTTCAGCAGCTCTAAGTTGTATTTTTTTGTCAGATAACTGAATTATTTTTCTCATGACAGAACAGTACTGAAAAACCTCAGACTTTGTCCTCAATTGCATGCTGAGCATGAGCTACTTCTCCTTCCCTGCCAGCTGAGGAGCCACATCTGGCCACTGGAAGGAGAAACCAAGGAGTCCCCCACGGCATCGCTGGCTGTGGTAACTGCAGAGCTGGACAGGACAAAGTATTCACCTTAGCTGGGCAGTACATAAGATGAAGAACTAGCTCAGTTTCCAGAAGACTCTTTGTGTCTGTGGTTAAATTCCTCAGACTGTCATATATCACCAATGCCCTGCCAGTTCAGTCTCTGCACCATCTAATGCTTGTAACACCAGCCTTTGTACTTGAATATATGTCATGTATTTATACTATTGTTTGCTTGTAAAGCAAACTGTATTATTTAATTCTGCCATTGGTCAGTTGGCCACACCATCCAGGTAAAACAGCAACTCTTGACAATCTTGGATCCCCCCACCACAGCAGATATGAAGTAAACTGCCATCACTGGTTGTCCTTTCATATACAGCTTTCCCTATTCTCTCCTCCAGATCTGTAGGCAGAGTTTTGATAATGCAATTATTCTAGGAGCTGAGAGGAAGGAAATCAAATGTTTTGTTGCCCTTCTAGAAAAAGAATTCAAGGCAAGGTCTTGAAAGAGCAGGTGTGGTTCTAGGTTCAAGCACATAGTTGCTGTGAGACTGAAAAGTTTGGTGGGATGTAGACTGTATATATGTAAACACGTGACTATATATCATCTTCATGGATATCCTCGTCATTCCCAGGGCTATGTTTACTATAAACAGCTACAAAACCCTGTTGGCTCCACGTTTGTCACCCAGCACCTGAATGCTTTGCAATTTCAGGGCTGAGCACCTTGAACCACTACACCTGCACATGTGCTGCTTTATGAGATACATGTTTGTGGAGGGCTGCGGGGAGGTGTCCCAGGAGCGACCTTCAGGTGGGACATCCACCTCCAGCTCCTCTGACCACCCAGCAAGAGCTCTCCTGCATAGACCCATGTCCTGCACATATCTGGACACACTCCCTGAAACTGTGGCCTGCACTGCTGCAGAGGAGAATGGGTTGGGAAGGCAAGAGCCCTGTGACAACAGTGCTTTCCCTGCATTTCTTTGCAAATTTTCTTGGCAGCCATTGGAGGACAGAATGGCAGGCACCCACCCCATGGGCTGTATCTCTGCAATTTGAATGTTTGCAGATGTCTCTCTTCCTCTGTACTCACCACAGCAGGCCAGGGTCACATCTTCCCTCTGACCAGGATAAGGCCCAGTGCCTGTCTCTCCCTGGGGATCATAGACTCAGTACACCCCTAAGGACAGAGGCGCATGCACTGGAGTGAGAACAGAAAGGTTGCTGGTGCCCAGGCCCTTCTTCAGGGCATCAAACAGCAAGGTCTGATTTCTGGAGACATCAGAAAACATCCCCTCTGAGCCCACCCCAAGAGCAAAGCACACACGGGGGTCTCAGCAGCACCCTGTCCTGGCACTAGACCAGCAGCTTCTGGGTGTGAGAGCAGGCCCTGGCACAGGGAGGATAATACAATCACATAACATATTACATAGTAAATACAGGTAACAGAAGCATTAACTTTAATAATCCACTGTTTTCACAGGCCAAAATGCAGCATTTTAGTTAAGACATTGCATTTCACTTGCATCTGGTGTTTACACAAGCTAGTGATTCAATGCCAGACAAATCGTGCATAATCTGTTTGGTAAAGAGCTGTTGAAATAGCTGCCCGCAGCATTTCTTCTCTGTCATCTCACTGGAGGCAGTGCCTGGTTCTGTGGGCAATAAAAAGCCAATGACTGTTCCAGTTTAATCAGTTCATTCACCCTTTCAGGAGAAATGCCCCCAAACCAGCAACAATTTTTATGTGTCTCCAAAATGGGAGACTTGGTAAAGTCATGTCTTCAAGGTGGCTCTCTAATCAGCTCTCTGTTATGCATATCAAGAATGATAACATATGGCATTTATGAAAGAGGAGATTTAAAGCTATGAAAGTTAGCTTTAATCTTCTAAAAGAGTATAAAAGGATGCCTCAGCAAAGCTTTGTGGAGGACACTCAAAGGACTTCTGCCAGTGCTGCATAAATAAGAGTAAACTCAGTTATTCATTCATTTTTTTAGTCCCTGTTTGCTTCAAGTTCTCTGTCAAAGATACCTTGATCTTTCATCTTTTCTCTGTGCATCCTGGCTGAGAAAAATTAGTAATTTGGGGCTTTGGGATGTGGTGGGAGAAGCTATGTTATGAAAGCAGCTCCAGACTGCATTTCTATGGATCCCTTTTTTTTTTTTCTTTTCAGAAGTGCATTCCATTAAGAGACAGCCATGTTGACTAGGTGCATCCCTGCACTTATGAAAATAAAAATGTGGACATCAGAATAAAGGGAAGAAACAAAGACTCAAAATGAATTCCTGCGCACTCATTCATACTCCTGGAAGTGAGGTCCTGTTTGGAGATAAAACTACTCTTTTTCTCTGCCAATTTGTAAATGTAACTCAGCATCCTTTGCTGAGACACCCAGAGTTTGCTATTTAAGTGGAGCAAACAGATGTGTTAGTGTGGACAAGATTGGTGAACTGGGGTTAATACAGCCAAACACGTAAGAAAATGACTTAATGTAAACCACCATATCTATCCAAAGATAATTCATGAGTAGAATGCAAGTGTTCAATGGAGGGATTCTAGAGAATATGCTGCCACATTACTTTGAGCATTCCTCTCCAGGACCCACAATATACTGAGGGTCCTGAATAGCACAGCCAAGAAAATGGTTTAAATTGCCCCTTGTTACTGCACATCTGTTAGGAGTGTGCTGCTTCCTGTTGCTCAGCTGGCAGTCTCATGGATATTCTTGGGAGAGAGGAGAAAGTAGCCCTGTTAAACACTGTGTCAGCATCAGCCCACTGCTTCCAGCCACGGATGTGATCTGTTTGGTGCATGACTGGAAGGTCTCTGCACTGCACTGTGTTGTCCAGATGCACCCTCACCTTATGGCTTGAGTGGAAGCTCAAGAAATAAAACTATGTCCATCTTTTATGGACTATCAACTCAGGAAGGGCAAAAAGAAAGTGAAAGCTAAAGCAACCGTGAGCTTGTAACGAGTAATCCTGCCCAGTTTCATGTGGAAAGGCTTCTGTGCAGAAAACAAAAGTCATGAAAGAAATGATCTACCTGGTCGTGACAGCAATTGTTGTAGGTGATAGAAGGAGAAAGGTACAATGACCTTGCTTTCCCCACAGATGCCACAAAGCACTGGGAAGAGACTGCAGCACCTATCTCTTCTGCCTAGCAGGGCATCTGAACTGTGCTTTTCCTTCTTAGGGCAAAGATCAGTACCAGCCCTTTGCCAGTGGACTCTGAAGGGCATCCTTTGGTGGAAACACAGGATGTCTCTTGTCCTCTCTCTGCTGAAATGGGAAGTACCAGCCATGCTGGCAGCTCCTTGATTCTCTGTTCTAGCCATAACTATTTGTAAAGTGGCTCCTAAACTCTCTGTGAGATCCATCCCAGATTCTCTGCAAGAGCAGATGTGAACCACGATGCAGTATCTCCTGTTAGTAATACCTTTGTAGGTTGCCATACCTGAGATCAAAATTAAATACCCTGAAGAGGCCCATCTTGGAGAGCCTTCTCAGCATGCAGCACTATTCAGAAGCATCAATATACAGCAGATAAAAACACTTTAAAGGATCATGGTGAAACAACGTAGTAGAATAAAAGAACAGGGGAAGAAAAAGCCTCTCTCCTGTTTCACATTAACCTACCCCCGACTGCCTTCATCACGTTAATTTTGTATTTTACACATGTTAGATTGACAGGGAGCACAGGTGGCTGCACTCACGTGTGAGACTGCAGCCACCCACTGGGGCACCAGCAGCACCTCTGTCACTTTCCTGTGATGTGGGGAGGGGGCCTCCTGCCAGCAAGGCAACAGGAGTAGGTCACTGAAGGTTAACAAGAGCAGTCAGCACATAATTATCATTCCCCTGCTAGACTCAGCCTCTCAGGAATAAATTAGAGGGACAAAGTAAGTAGGAGTAGTGAGAACATCAGAGTGGGCTGCACTTCTTCATGCTACAGGAGGGAGGCCAACATCCTGGAGGTCCCTGCTTCAATTCACAGGGGTATTTTAGAGGCAGCTCCATCTATCTGAGGGGAAGTATTAGCATTTGAACATTTTAGGTAGCTACATTAATTTTCTTTAAACATTTAATAACTAAATATAAATCCCGAGAAAGCAAGTTTTCCTTCCTCTTTAATCCAGTGGCCATAGGCACATCTGTCAGATGCATTGTTTTCACAAATCTTTCCCTCAGTTCCTTAATCAATCTACATTACTCTGGGCTTGCAGTAAAAAGGACACTTTAAGATGATGAATAGTGCTCTTGAGACTACAGCTCCAGAATGCTGGTCTCATTTGCAACAAAGATGACAACAGCTCAATTAGCCATCTCTTTGCACACTTGTAAGCAAATCTTGAAGACAAGATTTTCTCTGTATCAAGTTAAAGAAGCAGATGAATTCCCAAGGTAGAGTGCTTGCAAGGCAGAGCTTGCAAGAGTCATGTTTGCAATTAACTTACTGCTTGTTGTTTCATCTTTGTGCTGTCAAATAATGCATGAAATAGCTTGGGCTAATACACCGTCAGGAAACACTGGTCACAGCCCTAAGAGGTCACAAGTTCCTATTCTGACTAACAGCAGATCAAAACAAACTAAGGGAGAATAAAAGGTTCACTTTTTAGGTGGAAGGCAGAGTGAAGTTACAAAAATAAAGCATAAAACAGAGGTATTCTGCCTATTGTGGCAGCCTTGAAAATCAGAAAAATACCACTCCTGGTGTCACTTCTGCACTTTCATTATAAAACACTATTCTCCTTGTAGTTGTTTTTCCTTACACACGTAACACATACAAACTTCTGAACAGCATCAGCATCAGAAACAACGAGGTGTTGCAGAGCCTTTTGTATGTAGGTATAACCTGATGTCTGAGAAATCTGGCCTCCTTGGAGCAGAGCAGAGCTGGAAAAGCCCTTCTAGGGCTGCAGCTTCTCAAGGTAATGGGTGTCTGGCCACGGGGGCTGTCCAAGTATGTCTTGGGTTTATTCGGCACCTCCTCCTTTTCTCAAAAATAGATTTGTCTTCATGCCAGACACTAGTACAAGTTGTCACCATCCTTGGATGTTTATAGCTATTTTCCACTGGAACAAAGCTATAGACTGAAAGTCAGAAACTGTTTATTGAATAAATAATTGAATTAGGATCATGCTTTGCCTGTGTGGCTGGAAATTTTTGTCAACTCTCCCTGCAACATTGTAAGGGCAGGAAAAGAAGTCACAGGATAATTTTGAGTCCTTTGTTAAATGTTATGAAGAAACTCAGGCTGCAGAGTGCCCTAAGCTCCTAAAGACTGAATGTGATGCCAACCTAGATTCTAGTCTGCTAGTTCAGTTCTTTACACTGGAATTTACTTATATTTAACCATATGGGAGATGCTTAATCCCAAATGCCATTATCAAGGTTAAATATACAATGAAGGCAACTCTTTGAAGAAAACTTCTGTGGGGTTCATAACCCCACCATCTGCATGGACTAATGGCAGGGCTCCTGCTGTCCACCTTCTGCCAGACCTTGCATACAGAGGACATTTTCCTCATGAAAATTCCATGAGCTTTCCATAGAAGTAATATGCAGACCATACAGTAATATATCAGTGATCTGATGATCCCATGTATGCCTCCATGTAGTAAGATGCTCAAAAGGTTTCTAAACACCCCAAACACCCCAAAGATCCAAGAAACTCAGTTAGAGAAATAATAACAGGCAGTAACCTCTTCACCAGGTAGATATCAAACCATATGTACAGATACGGGATCACTCTTCTGTAATATTCAATATTCCACAAGTCATTGGAGCCATTTCTTCAAGCCTCACATGTTACCTGTAGTTTGCATTCCCCCCCGACACTCTTGGCTTCCTCTCCTCAGGGAATTTTCTGGCAATAGAAAATGAGTAATTTCTGCTAAATAAACTAAGGCTTTAAGAATTTTACCTTTGTGTTGTCTTGCTAGCAACAAAAAGAAATTAACAGACACAAAGTTAAATAAAGAAGGGAATGGGCTAAAGAGATCCCTCTGTGGCTGCAAATTCCCAGATCCTGATCCATAGACTTAATACAAATGTAAGCACCTTTATAACATCAGTGGAACAAAACCATTTCTGCCTTTGCACATCACCCTTTAAAATCACCTCTAAATCTCAGAATGACACAGCAACTAACATAATCTATAAAGTCATTGCCAGAAACTTCACAGGTCTCTCACTGTGGTGAATACAAATTCCCGTGTCACGTGTTCTCAACGCTGAATACAAGATGTTCGAAAGTTGTGCATTCAGGACTTCCTGCAAAAGCTGTTCCCTTATATAAGAAGCAATCACTTATCTGCAGGAATGTGCTTCTGCATGAGTCTGCCAATCATTTCTGTTGGAAACAATTCTGCCCAAAGAGATTTTTCTTTTCCCTTGAGAAAGCACTAAGAGAACAAATTCTTCTGCACAGAACAATGAAAAA
Source organism: Aegithalos caudatus (assembly GCA_013389925.1). Classification (NCBI taxonomy): domain Eukaryota; kingdom Metazoa; phylum Chordata; class Aves; order Passeriformes; family Aegithalidae; genus Aegithalos; species Aegithalos caudatus. Next base: position 148,138 of record WEIU01005029.1, on the reverse strand, counting down.
AACCCATAAGCCCTTGAGCAGAATATTCCTGCCTCCTCTTTTCCTTTCTGCTTTTCCACATTTTCTGTAGTGAGGTGGTGTGTGGCCTTGTAAAGCTGAACACCGTTGACTCACCCCAATTTTGCCACCTGAACAATGACTGACTTTGGCAAATGTAGGTGTTGTACAAAGAGACTCAGCTGAGACCTTATACTGTCTGGCATCTGGCCTTTGCTGTGCTGCATGTTTGAAACAAGAGTGATTAAAACTCCACCACGAGAACAAAAACTCTACAGCATCTCCCTGCAACACAGCTTTCTGAGAGGTGGGATAATCTGGCTTGTATTGCCTGGCCATTTGACAAGATTTTGTTTGGGAAAAACATAAGAAACATATAACTCCTCAACGACTACAGGGAAGTCTACACTAGAAATTAACTCACAGAGAAACAGCAGCTTCATGGTGTTAAATTTGTTTCACCTGTGGATTAAGTAAAGAACTGAGATTTCAGGAAACCTAGGTGAACACTTTTTACCACTGCAAAAGCATCCATCCCTGCCTTCCTCTCTATTAAACAACCTAAAAATATCTCAGCAAGCACAGTTATACAGCAATGTGACATTTTTACTGGCAGCTCCTTTCCCCTGATTACTCTTCCCTGTACCTGCCCTATTTCAGAATAACTTCCCATGGCTTGTGCTCTGCGACGGGGGTCTGGTTTGCTTGAAAGGCTATGTGAAGTAAGGCAGGATCAGTCTGGCACAGAGCTGCCTCCAGCCACTTCTGTTACTCTATTTTCATAAAGATGTACAAGGCTGTAATGAAACACACCCTTTCCAAGTTGTGTGGCTGCCTGCTGTGAAGATGCAGTGATGTCAGTGCTGAATAATTAAGTGATAATATAATAACTGCGAGTTTGTGCTCCATTAAGTGAGCTCCTGCTGACTGCTTAATGAGCAAACAAACACCCAAACCCATGTTCAGCTTGTAATATTATTCCTGTTACATTAAATGTAAGAAAGAAGACTCAAGTCTTTAACAGTAATCAACTGGGAGGCTTCTGAAAACACAGATAAGATGGAGATCATAAACTTCCACATTGCCAAATTTTTGAAAGAACCAGAAGTTCTTTTTCTTTTCAAAGGGCAGAGAATTAGGTAAAAAAACTGACAGGATTGCTGTTTCCTCTACATAACATCTAATTCCTTTGTGGCAATAAGAGCTTTGATGGGTCTCCTCCTCCTGTGGCAATGCTGCAATGACTGTATCACAGAGGCAGCTCCTGGGCTGCTGGGTGTTTGTAATTTCAGGAGAGTCTAGATGAAATATCTCTACTTGTCAATAAAACACACAAGATTTAGAAA
>WEIU01005029.1:120778-145707 GCA_013389925.1 Aegithalos caudatus | reverse complement strand
AAAAAAAAAAAGAGAGAGAGAGAGAAAAAGTAGAAGAAAAGAATTGGAGGAAACAGCATCTTAATTGTCATTCCATTTTTATAGTTTGTAGCTCCAAAACAGATATCTAAGGGTGAGATAAAGTCCAGGCCTGATCCTCAGGGAATACTTTCCAGTGATGCTCTTGGATACAGCTCCCTTCTCTAAAAACTATAGCAATGCCAGGAAGATTCCTCTCTATCATAAAAGTTGTCTTCCCATTCCTCCCACTCCTCAAAGGAGTGTAAATCAGTCCCAGCAGAGCAGTATTTGTGCCCTGTGCTGAGTTCTGTCTTTTACGGTTAGATGACAGGTAAGATGGAGATTGGGAGGTCCATTAGGGATCTCATTCCCAAAGATATTCAGATATGGAGGAAGATCATTGTAAAAGACCAGTTTGGAAATGTCAGCATCTCACAGTAAGTTCCTTGCTTCCTAAAACTCCTTGTATCAAAGGCACAGTGAAGGATTTGCTTTTTAAAGCAAAACATAAGGAACAGTCCTCTCTATGACTATGGTGTCTTTCAAACACCATGACAGTAGTATCTTATTCAAGGCCAGATAAACATTGCAAGCTTGTTATTAATTGCTTTAATGAAGGTTTTAATTTCATACAAAGGGAACAAGTTAAAATACAGCAATTGCCAAAATGTTTCAAACCAATGTTTGGTTTTGATCCTGGACAGGTCATTCTTGTCCAAAACTCCTTCATCCTTCCATAAAGGCTTGCTAAAGCTCCCCAAAGATACTAGGTCCTCTGTTAATGTTAGACCTTCCCAGATGAAGAAAGATTATTTAAAGTCATCCCATGTGTGAGAGTTCATTGGTATTCTTTCCCACACTTTCTAAAAGGAGAAGTCTTGGCTTCCAGATTCAAACATGAAGCATACCATATTTGTTCTGCACAGACTTCTACAACTAATTTTTTTTTCCAGGAACCTTCCTCTCCCACAAATTAAATGAACTAGTGAATTCAAACAAAGTTCAGCACTTTTATGTAAAAATAATAAACACCCTGAAAAAATGAACCACATGTACACACAGAATTACTTCTTCCTTTTTGCAGAATAGGTTGAATAGCAAAGATCTGGAAATGTACTTCATGAAAGATTCTGAGGAAAAGAACCTGCTCTAAATTATTTCATTTTCTCATGCTGCAGAGAGATTGCACTACATGATATTGGCTAAATTGGCACGTAACAGTGCAGAGGCTGACGTGTCCAACACCCTTTTTTGCCTGTGCTGGATTTATTTCTTAATGAAAGCATAAACCTCATCCAGTCTTTATTGTTGAAAACTACAAAGGTAACCTAGAGCATGAATTATTTTTCCAGTTACTGGCAAAGAATAGGCACTGTCTATATTTTCTACATTAGTACACATAGGCAAGTGACAATTCAGGAGAAGTCATGCATCCATCAGTCAGTCAATATTTCCATGCCCTGAGAGTTATTGAAGTCACAGAGTGATTTGTTGGGGCAGCAACTTTCTTTCAGTGTAGCAAACACAGTCTCATCTGATTACTTCTGTTGCATGTACCTATTTGATCCAAGCTATTCTTCAAACATGGCTTTAATCTCGAATTCCATAGAAAATCAAACCCAAGCAGAGCCATTATGCTCTCAGCATCCAGGCCATTGCAGCTTTTTCTTTGCAGCCTTAATACAGACAAGTATGTGACATTAGTGATATATCTATAGTACGTTTAGACTTAACCTCTGAAGCCAACTAACTACGTTTCTTTCTTTTCTGAGTTTATAGTTCTCAGAAATGCTGTAATCAATAAACCTACTCCAATATCAATCTGAAGTAAAGCAGGGTCTTCCCATTACCTCAGCAGCAGAGGACACATTTTTTCATTAATTCATTATGCAATATTAGGGAAAAGCTATAAGTATACACCCCAGAGCTTAGAAAAGGGCATATAGAACAGCTCAGACAAGACTTTAAAGCTGCTGTCAGTATTTTCAGAACCAGCAAAGTACTTCAGCTATTAAATCCAAACATCCACTTCAGTGATATTGAGGCAGCTAATTCATTCAAATGCTAACTCTGGTCCCACCTCAGCATCCTATGCAGAGACCACTCTACCCTTGCAGATTACATGGGGTCACGATGAAACCAAAGCCAAAGGCAAACCAGCTTCTGCTTGGTGCAGCTCTGCCACTGCCTGTGAATTCAGACATCTGGTTTGCTGATGAGTTGTCACATCAGTCTTCTCCAACAGCCAAGTAGAAGCATTTGACTTCTCAATTCTCTGTATGACCCTTGGATAGCTGGTGGAATTGATGCAGCTGTGGTGGGAGCACAGCAAGTTCCCTGTTTCCATAATGACCACAGAGACTACAGCAGAAATGGCAGCATTACAATCAGACACCCTAGTCACAGGTCATCTACAAAACAGCATGGGCAAGTGTCCAAGTTGGGGCAGAAAAGGTAGTGCTTTGCCTTGCATTGAGGCAATTAAATGTTGATTGGCAGGCTCCATTTGTTATGAAAAAAATCTCTCTTAAAGTCCCCATTTCTTGCCCTGTTCCTACCAAGTGCTCTGTGAAAATCTACAGAGCTCAGGTGAAGGCTCTACTCTTGATTTTAATGGTGTATATGAACTTAAAAAATGTAAAGTTGAATCTGATAAAGCATAGATGCTCCAGAAGAACTTCTTTCTCCAATTGTTAATCCTGAAACAATGTTGGGTATCCTATCTTTGTCTCCCTTCCTAGGTGACCTAAATACTGGACAAATTAAAACCAGAACATGTTATCAGACCCATCTTAGTGAATTACCTCTGAAGGACAGTACTACAAGGCTGCTTTTCATAAACACTTCATTAAACCCTAATGTGACTAATGTACTTGTTATTCATGTGTTCTTAAATTTATTCTTTGAGCTGTTTGTAAATCTGTTTTGAGGCAACTAGAGTCAACAGCCTTCGCACTGCTCTCACAGCCTCTCATTATCATCATGGTACAGTTAGTTTCTTTTACTCTCCCACACCTTTACTTTAAAAAAATCATCTTTAATCTTTAGCTGAGAAGGTAGGTCACAAAATCACAAAACACTAATAACATTTTTTAGAAAAAGAAGTTCTTTTAATGAAATGTTCTAGTTACCAAACATTCCTACAATTGTCCTCCTAATCAATCTTGCACAAGCATTTTCAGCTAAATCTCTTAGCCACTTTAATTAAGCGATATGAGATGAAAAATAAGGGAATTCAGGAAAACTCTGAATGCAGCAGTAATTATAGTGCTAAAACATGGACTCCGTAACAAAAGTCTAACCAGATGTTAGCTGCTTCCTTACTGTTTAAGAAAATCTATTCAAATGCAAAAGTCAGCAGCAGCAATGAGCTCATACTTCGCCTTTCCGCTCTCCCCGGTCTTGTATCTTGGGATCTATTTTTGGTGCTGTTTCAGGTCAGTGCAGATTCATTGTGCTGTGGGGCACTGGCAGTCCACAGAGCACTGCCTGGCCCACGCATTGTGTGGCAGAGAACCTTTGGTGATGGGGTTCTTCACGCTCTGCTTATTGAAGAGCCTGGTTCACAGGGAAACTTGGAGGCTGTGCTGCTCAGCTCCCTGCTGACACAGGCTGTGGCACAGCCTGGGTTTTCCAGGCGTGCATGTGCGAGGGCCATGGCTGTACCTGCTCAGATGCAGACTGGTGGTACACCTTGCTCCCTCTGGGGCATGCTCAGGGGCCTGTTGGAGCCCTGTGATCATCACCCATGGCACGGAGAAGCACTGGAGAGGCAGTGTGCTCATCCCCAGGAGGAAGGCCTAAGCACATTTAAAAGAAAGAAAATAACCCCCAACACTTTCCTGACGCTGAAACCCCCCCCACCCCTTGACCCTCCTGATGAGTGCATGTCCCAAGAACAGCTCTGTGAAGATTTCTGGCAGGAAGCCAATTATAACCAAAAGGGAAACCTTTCTCCCCAGATGTAGCCAAACTGGAGGACGCATGGATGTATGAGAATTAGACTACAGCAGCCTGTAGGAGGCTCAGTGCCCACTCACACCAGAAGCCTTTGCAAACTTGCCGCTCCCTCTACAGCAGTCCCAGAACAGCAATGTGTGATGCTGAGGGGCTGGGGAGCAGAGCACGGGGAGGATGTCTGGCACAGAGTGTGCTGCAGGACGGGTGCCAAGCACCCCATGCAGCCCCCCAAATCAATGCAGCCTCTGAAGGAGCAGGAAAAGGCTAGGTGCTGCTGTCCATGTGCTGCTAGTGCTCAGCACTGGGCTGCTGGCAAGTCCCGTCCCCACCTCAGTGCAGAGGCAGATAGTGGCCTGCGATTCCTCTTCGAGACTTTCCCTGAACTGAGCGAGGACTTCCAAGAAGTGTCGGCTGCTGCCGCCCTCGCTGGGGTTCTCTACGTGATGTAGCACCATCAGCAGCGGCAGCAGGCATGGGGGAAGGTCTGTGGTGAACTGCTCCCCGCAGAGGTGTAAGAACGCTTTCAACACGGATGTTCTGTGCACAACCAACCAGACCCATGAGGCCAAGTGTGATCAGGGTCTGGTATCCTTGAAGACCAAGGGGTACTTAGGGGCAGCGTCTGCAATGAGCATTTCCAGTGACCCTGGATAGGACAAGAAGCTGTCATTTCTTATGGGTATCTTAGAAGGACACACACCATCAGCAGAGATGAACAAGTGCTAGCACAGAGTTATTTTGATGGAGCAGGAAGAGGAGAGGAGGCTCTCCCCAGTGCCCAGGTTACCCAAGTTACCAGTGCAGCAAAGTAGCTGATAAACAAAATACTCTCAATAAGCTTAGTCCTCTCTCATTCAATCAAATTTTAACTGACCTGCCTATCAAAAATAAATAAAAACTTCCCTGTGGTGCCTTTGTTTCTGGAGACCATTTGCATTCCCCTGACTTGCTGGCTTGCAGTGCCACCCCAAGCCCTGTGTTGAACCATTGATGCACATGGTTATCTAGGCCAGCAGATATTGGTTAAAAAAGAAACATACCTTGATCTGAATAAGCTGCTGTGGCTGTGGGCAGCAGTCAAAGTGCGCTGATTCACACTCAGGGTGATCTGTTCAAGCAGGCTGGGTCTGCACTGCAGGCTCTGGAAATGGGGATTTACCTCTCCCCACGGTGGCTCTGCAAGTGTGATAAGGTTAGAGAGAAGATTGCCCAGCACACTGCTAAAACCTTGGCCTAACCCAATGTTCTTTCATCCAAAATATGGTGAATGCCAATCATACAGTTAATGGTTTTGATATTGATGCACCACCCCAATCTACCAGACAGACAGCCAGGCGTGTACAGAGACAGCAGACAGACAGACAGACAGCTCCATCTGCCTCAGTGTATGAGCTGTCCTTGACAGTGCTGCTAACAGCTCTCCTAGAGGAGTGAGTTTTTCAGGTCAGCATCTACCTCTAGCAGCCAGCCCCATAAAATGCCAGCCCTGCCTTTGAGTGTAAGCTGCAAAGCCTCACTTTCTGTTTTAAGTATCACAGTTTTAAACTTGCTTGGTTCTGTTCCCAAGAAGCTTCCTGCAGCACAGGCCTGCCTGCCTCATATAGATTTTATTTCTTATTAAAGATAAGCTCCCTTCCATCCAAAAACCAGAGAACTGATGAAGGATTTTTAAAACATCATGAATTGAAATGTATTAGTTTTAAAAGTTTTTTAAATATTTCACCTTTTATAAATATTTCATTTTCTGTAAAGGATTATTACCTAAAATTTCCAACTGAAATAATTTTGACTTTCTCTTGGAGAGTATCAAAGTAGCATACCTGAAGCTTTTACAGTTTCTTTCTGAAGGAAGGGAATGGTATTTCACATTTTGCTGAACTCACCTTGCTCCTACCTGATGGTTCTATCTGGTCTCATCAGCATTTTGCAGCAGAAACTGGAGTTCATATTCTTATCACCAGCCCCCAGCGCCTGTTATCTTGATCACGGCAGCATCCACAGTGTGCACTGACAGGCTTACGAAATGTGAGAATTTTGGCTCCTTCTCTGTGCTTGAGGTCTTTGCTGTGCATTTTATAAACTTGATGAAGGTTAGACTCATGTTTTCTGATTTTGAAGGTAAAGGATAAAGTTGTTCTCAAATAATGGTACATGGCTTTAACATGCAGATTGCTTCCTACAAATGCTTCCCCTTCACAAGAGGCCAGACTCAATAGCCCAAGACCTTTGGTGTGCTTGTGGCTTTGCAAGGTCAGAGACCCAAAGAATGGTTGCTGGCAAGGTGTGACTTGCTCATTTGGGTCAGGCTGTAATTTGCATTGTGCCCTCAGATCTCTTGGTGCAGTTTTCCGCAAATGATTTGCAACTGGATCTCTCATAAATTCCAACTTGGGGAAGGCAGATGGAGATGACATGGTTCTGCAGGTTGTGCACATGCCAGGGTGCAGACAAAAGACAGAGCATGGTGACAAAGAAAACTAAACTCCTGACATTTCTTATAGAGGCACAACAAAAAGGTCTTTTCAGAGAATGAAAGATTTTAGAAAACAATAAGAAATTTTATATGCAAAAGCAAGTACTGATTTTCTTTAAAAAAAAATCTGCAGAAGCCATATCCATCATATAACTTCCTCCAGTAAGGCCAGATGCAAAAGCAAGTACTGATTTTCTTTAAAAAAAAAAATCTGCAGAAGCCATATTCATCATGTAACTTCCTCCAGTAAGGCCAGATGCACCTTAACAAGCACTGGTAAAACACACAGTGCTCATGTTGATGAAAAATTGTAGACACTTTTTTTCTAACATGTTCTAATAAACATTGGTGTTTTACTCAGTGCAAGCTACCAAACATACTAATACCATCACATAAAAACTCAGCACTTAGATTACAAGAATTTTAAAGATGCTCTTTCTCTCTCTTTTCTTCAGATTACTTCAGAATGTCTGATACATGGAGGAGAGAGAAGCAGGGAAGTTGCTGCAATCTCTATGTGGACATACGTCAATAATAACATCTCTTAAAAAACCCATAATATTCACATACTGCAAAAATGTCAGAATATGAAAAAGGAGATCTTTATTTGCTCTTTATAAGCCCATTCACAATGCAAAATTTGCATCCCACAGAAGGAAAACACCGAGGAAAGCACATTTCAGTGACTGCAATGACAGCACAGTTAATGATCCTTGCAATTGCTTTCCCATTTTTATTTCCTCTGAAGCTTAAAGATCCACGGAAGGTAAAACACACTAATTTTCATCTTCTAATCCTCCATCTGTCCAGCAACATTGCAGCCTGTAGCCCCTGCACAAGGATGGGTCTTCTCAAGCTCCAGACACGGGAACACATGCCAGTGTGGTGTGGCCTTGGGTGTCCTGCATTCCCTCCAAGCACAACCATGGGCCACCTTCCTCTGTGCCCAGGAGCACCCTGCCCCAAATAAATTCTCCCTCTCCACGGTTTCACTAGGGGGAATAGTGAATTTTAATTTTATTTTTTAAATGGCATAGTTTGGTAGAGCACACTATTTGCTCTCCATTCTGTTTACTAAAATACGTCGTTTTTTTTAGAAATTGAAAATAGACACTATTCCCATTCACAGTTTTTTTTTTTTAAGTTTATGCTTAACTCAAGCCCCATTTATTATGGGAAAAATTTGGAGAAGTCAGTGTTTTGTTTCAGCATTTTTAAAGAGAACATTTATCAGAACATACATTCCATTTATACAAGCAGTATAAATACATACAGGCTGTTTTACAAGAAACAACCAAAAATTCCCTGCAGTGAGACTTTACCAGTAGAGGCAGAAAAGAAAAAGCCAAGTATTTTTGAGTGAAGCTAAGATTTTTGTCTATTTTTTGTTCCTGATGGTAAGAATTACAACAGAAGTATGGGTAGAGAAAACATTAGGCAATAAAAACTGACAATAAAGTTTACCACAGGGAAGTAATGAGGACTGAATATGGATACCACCTGCTGTAGAAGTATTGTGAGATTTTCATAGGATTTCAGATTTTACATGAGAACAAGGAGCACACTGGTTGGGCTGGTGGCCAGGCTGCAGGCAAAGGGTATTAGAGTCCTGAGATGATTCACAGCTAACTTTGATCACAGTGACTGAGAATTCAGTTATTCAAGGAGATTAAACAGCTGAAGTTTTTATGGGTACCACAAAATTGTCAGATGAGCTTGACTGTGGGAAATGAGAACAAAAGATATTTGGAAAGAGAGACCTGCTGAGGAATTCCCTCATCATGACTTCTTTGCAACTTAGTAAACATGTGCAATTCATTGCTTACATGCTGGAATTAATGTTCTCCAGAATCTGAAAGTTACAAGCGTGAAGTACAAGAAGTTCATTGCAGTTCCAAACTCCTATAGGTGCTTCTGTAAGTCACCCTGTGCTATCACCTGGAGACTGGAGTTCCATCAAACTTCTCTAAATTAAATGAAACTTTTTTGAGACCTGATAATCTTTACAAGTCTAAATAAGCTTTGTGTATATTTATTTTATATTTAAAAATAATTTTGGTGTATATTAATCCTAGAGGCCTTAAAAATGCTTTTTATGAACAGGCTCACATTCACTTACATTTTCTGCCATGTGTTCCAGCATGTTGCAAGCCCCCCATTTTGTGGATAGAAATGATGGACATTCCTGACTATTGCAAAGAGATGTATATTATCCAGCAAGCTATACGACACTGCTGACAATCTGCCTTCTAATATCTGTTTGCTTGATATACTCTTATTTTAAAGGGCAGATTAATGATGCTCTGGAAATGCTGCTTTATTCCCCAGCCGCTGAATTCAATTAACACAGCAAGTGGGCAGTCAAGATATTTTGGCAACTATTCTTCTATCTCAAAACTATGCAGCATTTATATTAGAAAAGGTCTCAAATACTGACATGATAATTTGTACTATCTTCAAATCCTTCTTTTTATGAGTTAAAAATTCAGACAAACCTGGTTTTGCTACAGTCCCCAAAGCTCATAGTCAAAGGCAAAGCTGTGAAAACTTTCTCAACTCAAAGCTCTGCAACTGCATGTGATCACTTAAGCAGTGGAGTTCCCACCAGGTCTCTGGAAATGATTACAGGGTTCTTCCTGTTGTTACCATGGAAGACAGTGAAAGTGTTAAATCAGCGGGATTTGAAGGATCAAATTCTTACCATTCATGGAAAATGGAACCACAATATCTTTCCTCCACAGCTGATACATTTTAATACTTTCCACATCCCGGCATGAGCTGGGCTTTTACAAGTTAAAAACAAAGATAGGTTTGCACAAACCTACCTGATGTAGTCAAACAAGATACACAAGTGCTACCTGAAGCACAGTTTAGAAAATACTTCTTATCCTTTGTATATATCTGGAAAAAATACAGCTTTTTGTATTTGGCAATATTATAGTCTTGTTTCTGCCGTGAGGTTTCTTTTGTTTTCATTAATTTACTTAAATTTCTGTTCCTCATCTGCACTTATTTCATCAGTGTGGGACCAGATTCCAACACTATTGCTATGAGCTGAGTTATTGGATTCAATCTAGCACACTGTTTGAAAGAGAAAAATGTGGTGAAGTAATGAGTCTATCATTATAATTGTTATCCTAATTTTGACAGTGTTTGTTCTGTACAACATCAGAGAAAAAGATGGTTCCTGCCCTAAAGAATCCATGCTTTCAAGTCTCAAGCTGCATCCCTTCCAGCTCATTGTCTGTTTCTAGGGTTATGCACTTTGCCTCTTGCAGGATCCTCCCACATACCCAAAACCTCCCTTATCATTTCAGTGGTTAAATAAGCTGTGAGAAGCAGGAAAGCAAGTTGCCTGTGTGCATGCTTCAGGTTGCTGTTACTCCAATGACCTTTTTTCATGCTCTTTCATCTTTAAATTTAGCTAACTACTAAAGCCAGAGTCTAGAAGACTGGGGGATAAAGGAAACACTAATGCACAGACTGTATATAGTCACTCTCAAAAGAACAGCACAGATTACAAGACAATGTAATTACTATTCTGTAGCCAAATGAAGTTTATTTTATGAAACTGCACCTTTTCAACTCTAATAAACCATTAGAGTCATTCATTCAAGACCAACATATGCAGCGCAAAATCAAAAGTATTATTAAAAGGCTGACACCAAGAACTTGAATCATCTGTTCATGTTAGGATTGTATTTGAACAGATGACATTGTAACTGCCAGGCACAAGTACACCTTAAATTTGAAATGTAATCTTTAAAATAGTTGCCTCAATACCATTTAATGAGAACGTACTGAAGAATCATGGAAAAGAATTCAAGTATAGAGATTCAGAAATGTACTGTACAGATACTGGCACTATTACTGAAACACAATGATGATACTATACTGAGCTTCATGAAATTGCAGAAAAATCATGATAAAATGTCATGGTAAATTCTAGTTCATTTTCAGATACAAGAAATATGGTAAACTAGGAAATATTCTATATTGTTTAGTTGAGATAAAAGACAAGCAGTCATTCTCTGGATCACATACATAAAATCTGATTAAATTATTAATAAACTTTGTGCTCATATAGATATTTTAAAAGCTTTAATCATCCTAGTTCTCAGAAATTATACTTGTATTCTAGCCAAAAAAGCTTTCCCCCTTTTTTAAGAAAACAGCACAAGCATAACCCAGAAAGTTTGTTAATTCTTTCTTTAATAAAGCGGGCTAGATGTTCTTCCAGAGTAAAGATACAAAGCTCCACGACTAAATCAATACCCAGTCAAAATACAATACTGCCTTTCTGCAGTACATAGAACTGACATGACATGCAAGAGACTTTAAAGTAATAAATTACAGATGTGAGATACAGTAAAACAGTCTCAGATCAACAATCTTAATGCTGCATTAGTTTTTGTCAACAATTTGCAATGCTTATAATTTTTCTATCTGATTATTGTGATCCATGAACATTCTGAGCAGGTCATTTCCAGAGAAAAGGAATAATCTTGTATTTTAAATGAAAACTTCTCTTTCAGTATATTCTTAACACAAAACAGGCTGATGATTTGACATTTTATCTAACTTACAAATTTCTAACTTAATGAATATACCTTTAACATCTCTGCACTATGATCAAATATCAGAGACAACACATTTGAGATGTGGAAGGACATGGTACAACCAAAGCAGATTCATTTACTGGATTTACTCTGATCTTATTTGTATAATCATCTCTCTGCCTTTGAAGATTTTTATCGTATCCCATGGCATGATATGCATTCAGCTCATCGATATTCACTGATTCTTCTTAGAAACTCCCCAAGTCTTTATCTACTTTTACTACTGTTTTAAAATATGCAATATTAAAGATACAAGTAATTTACAAAAATAAAAAACCTGTACAAATCACACTCTTCCATTGGCAATGAGACTGTTCAAGAAAATAGTAATGTGATCCCTGAAACAACCCACTAGAATAGAAATCAAAAGACTGATGCTTAAAAAAAATAAAAAAGAAGTAAAAACATTTTCTCCTGCCAAGCTACTGGAATCTTTGAAGGTTTATGTATCACAGAATATAAAACTTTTCTCTCTGTCCCCAGAATATTTCTTTCCTCTTTCTACAGGTAGTTCTTTGACAGCCACCCTTTGCTGATGGCACCACAAGCCTTGCTATATAGGTTAAGGCTAGAAAAGCTTGAAAGACCTAAATAAATCAACTAGCCACCCAATCCCCTAGAATTTATGCAAACTCAGGATATCAAAATAAACTGGAGACAGGCATGCATGCTGAATTCCAAAGTGATTTTTTTATGAAGCTTGAAATTAAACCAAAATAAACACCTCTACAAAATGTTACACATTTAAGATCTTTCATCTAAATAGTCATCTAACTGTTCACATCACTCTGCTGCAGAGAGGAGTGATGCTATGCCTGCTCATGACATTCTATTATTTTAACATTTTACAAGGCACAAATAATCTCTGAAGAACTACATGGTGCTTTTTGAACATGTAAGGATGGCAGCTACCATGTAATTACATGACAATTAACTCTTCAGTTCAGTCACCAACACAGACCTTGTAAAATCTAAGACCAGCAAATTACATGTCACCTCATCTTTGGGATATGGTACTTCATTTACAATTACAGACTAAGCAGCAAATTACTACAGTTTCATAACTTTGAACAAACACAAGCTTTGCCATGCAAATAGGAAGTCGTTGCATGGTATAATGTATATGCATCTTAAAAGCAAATAATGCTTTTTTTTGCTGCTGTGACAGGGTGACATACTAACATTCCTTCCTCAAGCTAACTGTGTAGGTCCTGCTGGAGGAGCGGTCTACTCACCACCACCTTTGTTTTGTGAATTCCAACAGAGGTTAAAGGGATCAGAGAGTACAGAAAGCCCCCCTTATCTACTTGAAAAAAGCTGTTATTAAATGTATTATGGACTTGATGTAAAAGAAATACACTTTTCCATAGAAGAACAAGTAACAGAGTTAATTAGAAACTTTCTGTTGGTTAATGCTGCTGCACCATTATGTTTCTCTTGGTTAAAAATATGGAAATCATATAGGAATATATGTAAACAGAGTCTATAGAAGATAATAGCAATGACACATAAAGTGCTTTTAATTATGAACGTTTCATTTCACTTTGCAACCTTCCCTGGTAAGTGATCATACTCGAGCTAGCTTTAGTTCTACCAGCTCAGGTCCACATTAAGAAACACTGTTATTTCCCTTGCACCTACTGTTTTAACTGTGGTAGTTTGAGTAAAATTAAAAAAAATCATGCCAGGGGAAGTAAAAGCAGACAAAGATAAAGAGGGAAAGAGGTGAACTGGGAACTCTCAAGGGGAAAAAGTAGACAAAGGCAAATAATACTGTGTTGTGTAGGTCCCCATTCTCAAGGAGCTTGTCACACAGTCTCCTGTAAGCACTGAGGAACAACTACACAAACCTTTGCCCTGAACATGCCTCAGGCTATTGCCGGATGAAAATGAAGAAACTAGGATTCCTCAAGGGAGAACAAACTTCCTACCAGGATGATGCTTTTAATCTTTTTGATACTCATTCCCTACTTCTCTAATCACAGTCTCTTAAGAAACAGTACCCCCTCCTACACAGAAAACCCAGTCAAGCATATTTTGTAAAAGGATAATATTTAATCTAGCCTGTCTTTGCTGCTTCAGGTCTGATGCCAAGCATCCACACATTTCCATTATGATACCTAGCATATACTATTCTATGTTTTGGGAAAGCAACAGTTCTAGAGAAACAAAGCTCCTAAGTAAGGTAGCAGCATAATTAACAATAACTGTATATTAGAACTGGGTTTTACTGGGTCTTTGTTTAAGGCAGCTATTAAAATGTATATATTATTTTTTAAAAGTAGCAAATTTATGTATTTTTTGTTTGTTTGCCTTTTTATTTTAATTTAGGCTTTTGGCAGCTGAAATGGGTTACCTTTATCTATATTCTGTCCTTGTAATCCAAAGAACTATCCAGCCCGTGGAATCACAGAAATTAGAGCTGAGTTGTAATGACAGCTTTCCCAAACTCTCCCAACCTGCTTCTTTAGATGTCCAGTGGGCTGACAATAGCAAAGTCAGAATCTTTGCTGTTATTACTACTGTCGTCATCAGGGCTGGAGCTCAGATTGCTGGAGGAGGCTGAAATGGAACCCATCAGAGGGTCAGAAAATATCAAAGAAGAACGGGACGGAGCTTCTGGCTTCACCGCTGCCTCCTTGTGTGCCTGAAGGGCCTGCACCGGCTCTGGAACAGCACTTTTACTTCTTTCCTCTTCTTTGGAAACCATAATATAGTCATCAGCACTCTTGCTGTCACTAGTGCTCGAATCAGCCGTACTCTGGGAAACAATGGCACAGAAAGGACTTAAAGTGAGCACCAGTGTTACCACATAATGAGGCTTACGAAGCATGTCAGGCATATATAGGAATGGGACAAAGCAATAATTATTATCCCAAAGCGGCAATGACTACTAAATAAAGTTAAAGTGGATATTAACTTTGGATAACATCATTTGTTATTTCACAGGATCACAGAATATTTTGAGCTGGAAGGGACCCACAAGGATCATTGAGCCCAGCTGTTACGTGAATGGCCCATACAGGGATCAAACCCACAACCCTGGCATATTAGCACCATGCTCTGACCATTGAGCTAATTTAAAAAAGCATGAAATGTAACACTCTAAAAATACATTTTTTGGTCTAACAGTCTTACATCTCATCATCATAGTGCATCCACGTAGTGACCATAGCAGCCAAGCATTAAACACATACATTACAGCTGTGAAGATTTTCAGTAATTACAGTGGGTTTCTGTAGTTTTTAGTGAAGAAGTTTTGAGAATTTTTTTTCTGGTTTGCCTGTACAATAGCATTTTGGAGCTTTTCAGGAGAATGATTTGATAAAAGATTTTCTAGTAAAACCCTGACTTGTGAAATGTGAACCACCCATAGACCTGGTTTAGCATGCACCAGTTTAGGTTCCAAAAATCAGGGCTGCCAGAGATTCCAGGGTTAGTGTTGCTGACTATTTCCTAAGTCTTCCAGAAAATGAGGGTCTGTGAGTCCCAATTCTGTCTGGTTACACCCTGGGAAATGTGTGTCCCTCAGCACCTAGTGGCTCAAGACCACACATCAATGCATCAGAAAACATTATGTATATTCTATTATACTAGTCACACTCAGAATCACAGCTTTGCCAGTCAGAGCTATGTGTAATTAGAAAGGGAGACTGCCCTACACAGTAGAGTGGGATTTCTCACTTTTTGACAACTGGCAGCCTTTTAGCTTGTTTGCAACCCAAATGGACAACAATTAGTTTCCTTCTGCAAGTGCTGCATTCAGCTCCTGCCATGCTGAATTCTAGTGCTATGTTCCTCTGGCAAGAACATGACTGCTTTCTTGGTTGCTTCCACAGAGGTCTTTTTCAGAGTAATAATGCAACCTGCCAAATAGCCTGTAGGTACAAGCATCCTGAAATAGTGTGATGCCAAAACCAATATATTTGATTACATGAATGGAAGTCTGAGAAAAAGGAGAAGTAGAAGGAAATGTGTATGTCCACATTTGTGGCAGTATAAGCCCTTCAGCTGTGACCCTTCCAAAAAAAAAAACCAAAAACCTCAACAAAACCAGAAACAATGAAATGAACAATGAAACATCTGAATGAGATGAAGGTGAACCTACAGCATGGTATATAAAATTGGAGTATCACAAGCATCAGCAAGTCACAACTGCAGTTACAGAATCCATGGCTGCCAGCAAAATTTATTTTGCAGAATTTCACATTATAGCAGATTTTCTTGTTTTGATTACTGATTACAGTTCAGAAAGTTCTTGACATGGATCTGTAGAGTAGCTCAGGAAGCAAAACCCACCTTTCGCCATGAACGACTGCAAGATAAAATAAGGGAACTGCAAGTCTTTGGTTGTCATTTACATAGTCATTACAAATTGTTAGAAATCACATTCAAGATAAATATCAGCTGAATGGGAGAATATATTAAAATAAAGAATTGTGCCCAAATTTATATTAATAAGGATTCAAAGATCTCCCTTTCTTGTAAATTTTCAAATATCCTGTTCTCATAATTTATAATTTTTGTGTGTTATCTACAAGTATGCAGGTATAATAATATTATATAACTAGTATTACTACAGGTCTAATAACATAAAATATTCTGTTTTGTAATGAACTAATTTTAATACTTCATAATTCAAATCGAAGTATCTTGAGTCCAGGGCATTGGTTAAAATTTTACCTGTCCCAGTGTAAGACAGTTGTCACACTGATAGAAATTGACATTATTATTTTTGATAGTAATTCTCTTTCCACAGAAGACTAAATAAAACTCATGTAGAACTCAACAGACTGGTTACAGAAAGACCAACAACTAGCCTTTTTTAAGTGTTATCAAAATTGATCTCCAGCCCTCCTGATACATGCAGAATCAGAGTAGTTCAAATGTCAAAACCTTCAAGCAGTTTCCATGAAGTTAAAACCATAGAGTTCTATATTACAAGGAGAGATACTTCACTGTTTAAACACTTCTGAGCTGAGACATCATTTGTTAGTAATTAGCCTTTTGCTTTCATCTTGGCTGTTTGAAGTGCTGTCTCCATGAGCTGTCAGTGAGTCAGCTGCCATCTCCCCGGGGCTGAGGACACAGGCAGCACACAACTGTGGCTTTGCTCCATCAACACAGGATCTCGGAATAGTTTGGGTTGGAAGGACCTTTAAAGGTCACACAGTCCAAATCCTGCAGCGAGGCACAGGGACATCTTCAACTAGACCAGGTTGCTGAGAGCCCCATCCAACCAGACCATCAATGTTTCCAGGGATGGAGCACCCACCACCTCTCTGGGAAACCTGCTCCAGTGTCTTACACCATCCTCATCATAAAAAAATTTCTTCCTTAGATCTAATCTAAAATCAACCCTCTTTTAGTTCAAATACATTGCCCCTTGTCCTATTGCAACAGGCCCTTCTAAGAAATTTGTCTCCATCTATCTTTTAAACCCCCTTTCAGTACCGAACAGCCACAATTAGGTCTCCCTGGAACCTTCTCTTATCCAGGCTGAAAATCACCACCTCTCTCAGCCTGTCTTCATAGGAGAGGTGCTCCAGCCCTCTAATCATCTTTGTAATGCTGCTCTGGAATTGTTCCAAGAGGTCCATGTCCTTTCTGTGCTAGGGACCCCAGAGCTGGATGCAGTGCTCCAGGTGGGGTCTCACCAGAGGGGAGCAGAGGAGCAGAATCACCACCCTGATCTGCTGGCCACACTGCTTTGGATGCAGCCCAGGGTACAGTTGGATTTCTGGGCTTGAGTGCACATTTGGGAAATGTCCAGCCTCTCATCTTCTCAGTTCCTATACCATTCCTGAGTCCTTCTCAAGCAGGGCTGTTCTCGATACCTAATCCTCCAGCCTGTATTGATACTTTTTGGGGGCTTTAAATGCCATAGTCAAAATTTCAGCACTTTGTTCCCACCCTCCCGCCCTGTATAACAGAAATATACATTCCTCTAAACAACCACTGCCACATAATTCACCTGGCCTCTTTCCACAGTTCTATTTAAAAGCTCTCAGGGAATGCAGTACAGTCTCATTTTTCAAAATTATACACTTTATTATTTCAAGCTAGCAAGAATCCTTTATTTCAGTCCTCACAGCCCTCACACCTCCACCTTGCGTAGGGTGACACAGATCTTATTTAGTGAAACACTCGCCCAGCAAGACCAGTATTTTTGTCTCCCTGATTTCCTAAATTCTGCTTTCAAGAGACAGCTCAGTTCAACTGCTCTAGTGCAGTTGAAAAAGCATCCTACTCTTTGATAAAGGAAAGAAAAACTATTCATCCCAATTTCTTGTTACTGTTGAACAGTACTCTTCATGCCACCCACACTTTTTGGTTTGGTTAAGGAGACCTATAGCTCACTGAAGTAACAGAGAAGCAGCAAAGTAGAGATATTAACCCCAAAATCCTATAAAAGGGCTTCCTATAAATGTTTGACTATCCTATCCCTGGCATACACTGGTATTTTGGAACTGATATTTCCAGAGGTAAAATACCTCCTTCCTTGTTCTTTCGCCTGTTTCTGTTTCAGGAAACTCATGCTGACGTGAAGCATGTTTTCTCCCATCTGCTGCCACTACTGAATAAATGAAAAATGACAGAATTATACTTCCAGTAGCTTTGAAAGTTAACAACCTTACGCCCGTCGCCATATGGCTTCTCCAAACAATTTTTCCTGATGAATATCAGCTACTAGGACCAGGCTTATTTCATTTGCCTTCACACTGTGAATGAGTTAAAACTTAACTGCAAAGATACAATTCAGGAAAGCTTAGAAGAACAGCAGCTCATTTTGCCTCCTTCTTTGAACAGACATAAAGGCAAGATAATGTGTTAATTATCATTCATTATTTAGCAACAGAAGCCTTCTGTTTGTCAACTGCATGCTGCTACCAAAGCCAAGCATTCAAAAAAATGCTTGATTTCTTTTAGCCTTTATCTAAATTTTTTTTTTCATTTTTAATTTTGAAGCTTTCCTTTCTAAAGAAGGGCTATATTCTCATCCTCGTTTTGCAAAAAGAGATTTTGAGACAAAGAAGAGGAAGAACACTTTTTAAAAAAAACTAAGATGATAAATAATTTATACTTATATAACAACCGAGCACAAAATACGAGATTTTAATCTCAATTACAGAATAGCTACACCTGTAACTGTTCCAGCTGTCCTAGAAAATAACCCTACAACTCCAGCCAAGAACAATCTCTACAGTACCAATCACACCAAACAGAATTACAGGCATTACCAAAGTCACAGAAAATGCAAATAGAGTAAAAATTTATTTAGCAAGAAATACATTGAAATGCCTAGAAGTGGTGGTTGTTTTTTGTAATCCTGCTGCAGCTCTCAGTAAGTACTCCCAGCATGACCCAGGGCACATCCGCAGCCCCTTTTCTTCAGCAGAGCTAAAAACCTGGGCTGTGGCCTGGTTTGGGCCAACAACTGAGCCCATCAATTAACAGTCCAATATCACAGTCCACTACTCCACAGTCTTATTTTCCTGTGTTTTATTAAAAGGGGTCCAAAGCTCTCCTCTTTTTCTTTGATTTTATACATGGTGGTTAAAAATGAGGGGCTTGGAAACAGCACAGACTAACTAGGGGGTAGTTAGACAGACAAACTACCCCTAATTAACTAAATAAAGATAATACCAGTCCTCCTGGAGTGCCATTTCAAGCACTAATCCTTTTCTTTATGTCACAGCTGCTGTTACTCATTATCATAATTGGAATTTCCAGAAGATAAGAGGAGAAGAGGCTAATCCATATGAAGGTACTGCACCTCCAAATGTAAACCATGCAGTGCTAATGCCTCATTAATGCTCTGCAGCAGCTCCGCTTGTACAACCTCTACTCACACTGCTTATAGTTGTCTTATGAGCAGCCTTGAAACTGTGGGAGCCATGGATGCCACTCAGTTCCTGGGCCTGGATGTATATACCCTGACTACACACTAGGACAAGCCCAGACCTCACCATACTTCACCCTGAAAATCTGCGCTGGAGAAAAATCTGTGCAGACCAGGCTTCACTTGCTCCACCCTCAATCCTCAAAGAGTGCCAGCATGTCCATGATACATGGTTTAGATGAGCCTCTGAGTAAGGGCTTCTGCAGCATCAGTAGGGTCTGCATGCAACACACACACACACACACACAGAGCTTACTGCCATGTTATATGTTATTCTTATCTTCTAGTTTCTACAAATGAAGAATCATAAAAAAAATTATTTGCCATTTTGGGAAAAAAAAAAAAGAGGTATTTCATATAAAATACTAGGAGATCAAGGACAAAAATAGGAAGGAATTAGATACTGTATCAGTTAAACCTATGGCTTTGTTATGGCAAAAAAGAGTGATTGTAATGACAACAGCTAAGCAAACAATGAAAACTCTCAAGCAAAGTTTTGCTCTTTGACATTACTGAATGTAAAAAAAAAATCTCGCTGCTGTCTCTAATATGGCAATACAATTAAAATGTGTTTTTGAACATAGAGTGTTCTAGCTCAGGGGGATTGTGTATAATAAATCAAAACGACCCTGTGTCATTATTTGAAAATGAATAAATATTTCTTGTAGCTCCTAAGTAAACTTGTCAAAAGTGAACTGACTGCAGACTTAGACTTTGAGGTGATAGTGCTGCCACTGAGTTATGAGCATGAGTATCAGCAGCAGGGTGGCAGACTTAATAGAACTCCAACACAGAAATGAGCAGGCACAAAAGTACTTATTTTTAAAATCACGTTTGGGTTGGACTGAGTCAGACAAGAGAGGGCCCTTTGTCTATGAACTTGTCCTATGACTGTATGCTTTGTATGTGAAAACATTGTTTACAGATTCAAGGAGAAAGTCAATACAATGAAATAGAAGGTAAAAGCAACCTCCTTGCTATTTCCTTTTTGGCACTGGGCATGAATACACTGCAATGCAGTTAATCAGCTCTTACATAATGGGATCCTGGAGGACAAGGACAATGAGAATAATCATGTGGGAACATTTGGTATGGGAACATTTACCTGCAGTTTTTACATTTTTTGTAGGAAAATAATCTGTGATTCTGTGATTCAACAATGTGAAAGAACTCCCCCCAAACATTGCCTAACATGTGAACTTAAATATCTGTATAAAGCATGTATGGAGCATACGGCTACAATATATAATACATATATATATAAATATATAATAAATATCTGTATGTATGAAGCATATGGCTACAATAAAAATAAATAAATAAATAAATGATCAGACAGTAAGAGAGTAGCTGGAGATACACTTTTAACTCGCTCTCCATATGGACCATGAATGCTGGTGTGTCCCATGCAATATCTGGACATGCTGGAGGAAGTCTCCAAAAAATAGAGGGCTATCAATGGCCTGCTTGAAATGCTTTTATTTTACCTGTTGTCCTGAGATGAACTGTTGCTTTGTCATGACAGGTCCCTTTAGGATGTCACCCGCCCCCTTGTTCTGATTATTGGAACAGTAATGATCATCAGCAATAGTGATTTGTTCATTTTCTTCAGCTTCCAGCTGGCTCTGGTTGAAACGCAATGAACCTTTCAGGATATCCTTGATCTGTTGTTGAATAGGAGGGGAAAGGATGTAAGTGAAAAACTGGGAGGAATTCTGTATTTTCTAAAGCTCTGTGCAGATTGCTTTCATACACATTCTCCCCAAAATATTTGCTTTGAATTGAGGAAGCAAGTCAATATTCATACCTATATTGGTCAAATAAAGAAATAAAAGTGAAATGTGTTTTTTATTATAGTCTGAAAAACAACTATCCAGGAAATCTACAGAGCATGAAACTGTTAAGATTATTCTCTGCCTCATTACAGGTTTGACATATGTCACAGTAAAGAGCAGAGGGCAGTATAATCAGAGATAGAGATGCTCAGCAGCATTCTCATTTTATGAATGTAGTATTTTTTCCTTTAATTCAATGATGTTCAAGTGTTGTCACAATGAAATAATGGGGACACAGGCATAGTTGATGTCTAGCAAGTACATTTTGCATTAAGAGAAATGATAGCGTGGCTTAAGTCCAGCACCTGGTGTTGCACTTCTTCAGTTTTGATTTGAGGCCCCCAAAACTTCCACAGGAGCAAATACTGTGCAAGTTGTTTGAACTCTTTATAGCTGAACTTTATCGTTACAAATAAAAATACACCACACGGTTTGATGCACCAGTAAAACTGCTACAAGAAGACAAAATAGCAGTATACAAAAAGAATAAAATAGAAAAAAAAAAAAAAAAAAAAAAAAAAAAAAAAGAGAAAGGATTAATAGCTCTGAAGGGCACAAGGAGGTTAAGCTAAGCAAGAGTAATACCTGCTTCAAGCCAGCCAAGGAAACCAGAATTTCATCTTCTTTTTCCAAGCGTTCTTGCAAAATGACTTCCTGAATATTTCCTGTAACATCAAAAGAAAAGAAAGATAAAGAGAGAAAACATTCTAAATAAACTCTAATGTGCTGTTAACTACTGCTGACTGATGCTTTCAAAACAAACTTCTGTGACCTGCAACCACAATTCCGTATCTAAACCTAGAGATTGTCAACCTTATTCCCTGCAGAGGTGAAGCCAGCCTGAACCAGGAAGCCTCCAGCAATGCTCTGCTCCTGCAGGACTTCTGTTGCCCCTGTGTACCAAGGAACTCAGGCTACTACTGGGCCTTAGAAGACCACACCAGCCTCTGTGTTACATACAGCTTTGAATTTTAAAAGGCTTTGGAAAGCATTCAAGAACAGTTAAAGAAATCTGCTGCATCTCACAGAAAGGCTTAGGTAGAAGCACAGCAATCTTCATTTGATCCCATGGCCACTGCAGATGCTAGAATACTATTCTTTATAAAAGGACTACAAAGAGTTTAATTCCCTCTCTATTCTCTTCTTCTAGGCAAAAGACCCAGGGCCAAGCAAAACGTATTTGAGAGAAGGAACAGTGCAGTACCAACACTTCAGGAGACTCTTGTCTTCCATACTCACAGCATGGTCCTTCAAGGCTGCATTCCGCTACCCTGGTACAGAGTGTTTGCAGGAAGACAACCCCAGGCAATGCTACACTCCAACACAGCCCAGAAAAACTCCAATAACTCTGCAGATTCAGTTCATCCCCTGGCCTCCCAGCTCCTACGTTCTTCCTCTTTAAGAAAATGGCAAAGATTCCTAGAGACAGATTGGCAGAACGAGATGGTATCTGTCAACTGAAAGTGACAGGATACTCCTTTGTGCCACTCCTGTCTTACATACACAGACTGAGCCCAAATCCCTCAGTGACAGTCATTTAGAAAGAATGCTTTGCTGCTCATGAGAATCTGTATCCCAGGTACTTCACAATTAGAGCTTTGTACCATAAATCCACACCTGCATTGCATTTGTTTGTTTTTAAAAACATCCTGCATGTTCAGGGTGAAAATCAGTGAAAAGCCAGAACTGCTGTTAACAGATGATCCTGACAAGGACAAATATGATGACACTGCCAACTCTGACACACTATGAAGTTTCAAGTAAAAGCATTGAGTAATTTGGTATGAATTTTATGTTTACAGAATAAATAGCAAAATAATCAGATGTGGGAAACAGGACAAGAAAGATTAGAAGTGGAGAGGTAGATTTAGAACTTGTGTATAAACACAAGTTTGAAATTGAGTTGGGGCCAGAAATCAGTAATTGGTATAAAGGAGGAATGGAATGGACGAACAGGAGAAAGGATCCACACCTCAGTACTAAATGAACTGCTAAAAAGCAATATGAGATGTAGAAGGAATCAGAGGCTAGAGCCATGACAGGCAATAGCTGACAAAAGTCAAGGTGATGTGATCAAGGTCAAGAACACCGTAACTCAGCTTTGCATAAGCAGCCTGCCTGAACAAGGAGATCTATGCTCACGTTATTTAGCACACTATTTATTTACTATACTGTAGTGGCAATGTTCTGCAGCCATGTTGTACAGTTGTCCAACTGTTGTACAATTGAACAATTTTACATGAGAAAGACACTGCATTATGAAGGCCAGAAATAATAAAAAACCAGATCTTTCTGCAAATATGTAGCATCTTGAATTGAGAATATCCATAATTATTGCAACATTTTACTTGCTTTTTTATTTTACATCTAAATTGTCTAGTCCCTCAATTTGGTAAGTAAAACATATTAATATTTATTTATAAAATAATAGCTTACATTCTGTTTTCCACTGTTTCAAAGGATGCATGATTTCCTTCTTTTAAAGGGTTCAGAATCTGTAACATCAGAAGTCCAAAGCCTTCATAGGCAGGACATCCATGCTTGACCACAGCATTAGGAAAAAAGAGTATTCCATAGTGTGTAATCCCCACATAAATTAACCCATACATTAAAAAACTAGGGCATGCATACCAACTGAGCAGATGGACCAAGAAAATAATTCAAAGCAAACCTCCAGCCTGCTGAAGACTAAATGAAATAAATTTTAAAAAAATTGGGACAAGAAGACCAAGTAAACAAAAACTGAAAGGTATTCCACATGATGTGGAAATACTCTACTATTATTGTTGTTGTTTAGAGATGTTTTGTAAGTCAGTATTTAAAAAAATACGGTAAAGAATTTCGCATCACTGTAAAACCCAGCTCTAACCATGTTTAATGAGCCACCAGTACATTGAGAAATTTCTAAAACTGCATGAATGGAATATGATAATTACTCAGCAGTAAAAATTAATAGATATGTTTGTATCATCACATATTTACTTTAGCAAGATTAATGCCAGATTTCAATATTAGTTTCAGAGGAAAAAAGATTAGGAGCAAAAAGGTGGGAAATACAGCCAGTAAGTCTGCCAACTGAGGCATAAAGACATAAATTGGGATGTCCTTCTCTAGTGCAATGAAACAGCAGGAAGGTAGAATTCCTTGTGGAACAGGCAATGAATCCTTTTCTTAAATATGTCCTTGAACTGCATATGGCTTCTAATCTGCTGCCTTCATCTCTTTTGAATGC
Organism: Aegithalos caudatus; assembly: GCA_013389925.1. Taxonomy (NCBI): domain Eukaryota; kingdom Metazoa; phylum Chordata; class Aves; order Passeriformes; family Aegithalidae; genus Aegithalos; species Aegithalos caudatus. The sequence continues at coordinate 121,685 of WEIU01005029.1, read as the reverse complement.
AGTTTTTTTAACTTTCAAATAAGTGGAACCCAAATTTACCAGTGCTCATTCTTCTTCCCTGGCTAACGAGTAGGGAGGAATTAAAAAAAAATGATCCTTAGATGAGTGAAGCATACAGGCAATGTGATTTTGCATGAGTGCCTCCTTGATCGCCTCCTTCTGCTGGGACCACCCTTTAAAATCCACGTGGACTGGAAAGAGAGGTAGGAAGAAGAGGAGAGATAGCAAGGAAGTTGGTATTTGCTCTGCAGCTGCTCTCCTGTGAACGGTTGTGCCAGGGTGCAGCATCCTCACTGGGGGGATCCTCATATAAGCTTTTTCCCACTGGTGGGAGGACCTTATAGGGCACTCAGTTGTTGAGATGAAGCAGGAAAATAAGCTCTCAAGTGCAGACAAAAGCTTCTTTTACCTTTCTGTATCTCAAAAGATACCACTGCAACTAGATACAATTTAAAAGATACAATTTCAAGAGTGCTAGGAAGCATATTTGATATGACATTACTCAGCTGAAGGACTTTTACTTTAAGCTGAGATGTATAATTTAATTATTCTTCCTTCATAGGAGATGTTACTGTACTTTGAGAGAAGTGCTTCATGTATATGGATGAATTGGCCACATATTTTTTTCCTTATCCGCTGCTCTTTATCAGCACCTCACAGCTTTTTTTTTTTTTTTTTTTTTTTTTTTTTTTTAAAAAATAATTTTTTTNACAAACAAACCAGTAAAAAGTAACTATCTTTAAAATCCCTACAAGATGTCCATTTGGACCTTCCTACCTTTAAAGAAAACCCCACTAATACAATGAACCAAACAAACTGATTATGTGATTTCTGTATTATTCAAAACTGAGTCCAGTTTGATTCTGTGCTATAAATATCCATCTACTGGGATAGCTGCTGGTTTGTT
>WEIU01005029.1:102168-120743 GCA_013389925.1 Aegithalos caudatus | reverse complement strand
TTTTTTTTTCTTTTTTTTTCTTTCTTTTTTTCAAGATATCATTTAGCTGATGCCAAATGTTTTCTGCAGAAAATATCAATTTTTCTTTATCAATTTTTCTTTATTCAATGAAGTTCTTAGCAGAGGAAAACAAAAAGTGAATTTTGCAACTTCTCACCTGGTGGTCAGAGCACTGCTGTGAGATGTATGAGTTACCAGAATGCCACTACAAGACTCTGGATTTGTTTTGAGTCTGACTATCACAAAATAAACTGTCATACCCTGACTGTGATCCTGACTAAGCCTCAAAAATACCAGAGATGTTAAACCAGTTGTTCCCTTCAGAAGTCAGCAACATTATCCGCTTTGATGGATGCCCTTGAACCAGATTCACATCTAAAAGGATGCCTTTTATATAACGGATGAGAATTAATTTGGGGTACTTACTCGTAAATGAGCACACTTGTTTAAGTTTGATAGATACTAGATCAGTAAATCAATAATTACTTCCTGAGTGAGACTCTGATCAGCTGCCTTGATATACTTTAAATCCAACTACAACTACAGAGCAGGAACATGCAAATGATTGCATTCACATTCTTTCTTAAAAAAATATGTAGAAACATTGTAGCAGGTAATGAGTTTGTTAGCAACAGCTGAAACAGCAAAAAATTAAGATTAAATATATTTTTCATTTCTTGCTCCTACAGTTATGGCAAATTGTGAATCACTTTACATGCATACTCACCATATAAGCAATTAAAAAAAAAAAATCACGATTTCTATTTCCTTCCCCTAAATTAATTGCTAAATTTTAAACTGAAGACATGCTATCAATAGTGACAAAAGAGGAAAAACATCCACAGCACTTCTGGCAGGGAAATTAGAGAAGCTTATGCTCTCTGATGATTGAAATGCTTCATATTGCATGATGGTGTGAGCAGTCACTGCTGAGTTCCCAGGCCAGGGAAAGGGGATATTTAAAACATTCCTCTCTGAATGTGGAAAAGCTGTTAGGCTTGGTGTAATTATTTTAGAGATTTATTAAATTAAGTAATTTTCACTGAAAATTTTGTTTGCATTCAATACAGATTTTGCAAGAAACCCAACCAGAGCTGCACTAAATGAATGGGAAAACTTGTCTGCTGTAGACAAGGTCCCCTCAGGCACCTCAGGCATCTCTTCATGCCCATCCATCCAGAAAACAAATCTGCACCTCTTCCCTTCCACTGAGGAAGTGGGAGACAAACACCCTGCCAGATCAAGGCACAAAACACACTTGACATAAAATCAGATGGAAGCAGAGAAAAGCAAACTTCTCTGAGGTTCTTTGTTTTCTCCCACACTGCTGCTTTTGCAGTGCATCTCCCTCCTAATGATTTCTATTTTAAGCTGGTCTCTGTGGGGCCTTTCCAGGAAGATGACTCCTGCTGAGAGGAGCCAACTCGAAATAGCTGCAAGCTGTATTACGAATGCTGCTTTTCTACTACTAGCTCCTGATCAATGACTTGTGAACAAGCAACAGTGCCAGAGTCATGTTAAATCAGGTTTTTTCACCCTTGTTTTCACTACTGAGGAGAGAGCTCAAACTCGGAATGCAAAAGTACCTTCTCACTTCCATATAGGCAGGAGGAAGGAGAGAACTGAAGGTATTGCTACACCTCTTAATTTCTCCAAAAGAGGAAAGCCAAAAACTCCCAGCGTTCCCATATATATCAAGGCACAGCCAACTCTCTGGACTCACATTCCAGCACTTTTTTGTCATGGTCTTTATGAAATCAGGGTTTCCAGAAAATATTTTGAACATTCCCTGCACAACATAGTGGTGACAGAACGATTGCCTTTTCAAGAATATTAAGGGGCTAGAAGGACAGACTGGGACTCCAGCTTCTGATAATCAATCTTTCTCTTTTCACAACAAATACTGCTTTTCTACATGAACTTGGTCTGATGAGCACGAAAATGAACTCTAGACCTTGACACCGATTTGTGACTTTTCTAGAAAGACTATGCTGTATGACATAGTGATAATGTTGTTTAATAGTGCAACTCAGGATGTTTCCAACCACTGCATTTTCCTTCCAGCATTAAAAATACAAATGAGAGGAGTTAAATTCCCTTCTAAAACAATAGTGTTTGTGATCTAAGTGTTGATGAAGGCAACACTGCTAAGTAGCCTGACTTTCATTTGCCTATCTCACTGTGAATGCCAACATTTACAGTAACATTTAAACATTATATTAAAAGCATCACTTAGCAACATTTGAGTCTTAAAGAACTTAAAGATCCTAAAAATCTGAAGTACGAAATTACCTGTGAAACACTGCATTCTTTAAAACATTTATTTGAATATAAATTATGTATTTGTACTGTGTTGAATATAAGTTATGTATTTATACTTCTGATTCATGTGTCACATGGAGCACCAAGGCTTTATCAATATTTAAAGTCTGGTAATTCTCATGACATCAGAAAAATAGTAGTAAAAAGTTACCAATCATCAACTCATAGCAAGGCACAGAATTGCAAAGGTACAAAGAAGGAGATTGGTAGGGTCAGAAAGTAATTTTGTCCACCCCTTGCGCAAAGACACAATCAATTCTTAACCTGAATTTACAAACAGTGAGCAGATTATACTTAACATATACTTTACATCTGTATATTTATGGAAATAATGGGGAAACTAACAATTTAGTCATACAAGAATTTCGCTTCTGCTAGTCCTTTATTCCCTTAAAGCTGGAACTGGAAGAGAAACCACTGTCTAAGAGATGTTGGAAAGGAAAGAGTGTATTGTCAGTGTACTTCACTATAAGGGAGACACTCACTGAGCAGCAGGGAGGAAGTTATGTGTTAACACAGGTTAGCTGGCATGTCTGACCTTCATTGTTCCCAGTGGAAACAGTGACAGTCTATTAGTCCTCCACAAGGGATANAAATATATATATATATATATGACTATATATGTATCTGTAAAATGACCAGAAGTGACAGTCTGAATGTAAGTCTGTACAATAAATATTCATTGTACACTATGCTGTACAACATATACTTTTTTCCCAGTAAAAATTCCTACATTTGATTTAATAAATTTGCTAATGTTCTTTCTTTATATGATGTACTTATAGGTTATTTTACATCATTATTCCTAACCAAATCAGCAATCCCTTAGACTCAAGGGCCTGTGTTTGTGGCCTTTTTTACTAATAGCATTTCTAATCACACTGGACTTATAAACCATGAATTATTTTATTTATGTCCCAAGCATAAGAGAACTCATTTAATGCATTTACTTCTTCAACAAATGCTGAAGTATTTCATTTCAGCACAGGGCAGCAAAATAATTTCCATTTCATTTTATCCTTACCCATTTCATTTTATCCTTACCAAAATGTCATAACCTTTCATCTCATCACATGACACATAAAAAGAATTCAGGACTACCTTGCATGCATTTAACAAGCACTGTGTCCAGATCTTTATTAGGCAGCATGTCAGTCCCTAAATACTGAACATTAAATCAACTTTTTCCTCTCTTTTCCCCACAGTAAATGATTCTTATAATAAAATGCATCCTTATAACAATTCACTGACAGATAAAAGAGGGAGGAATGAAATCAGTCTAATTGAACCCTTAAAGGTACTATTTCACACAACTACTAAAATTATACTAGCAACAATATCCTGTAAGTTTTTATTTCTTTATTTTTATATTTTTTCTTCCTTGCTCATGGTGCTTCCAATAATCACAGTGAAAAGGTGGCTTTGAACTGTTTTTAATAAGTCTGCCAAATAATATTTGTGTGGGAGATGTCAGGAAGTGCTAGTGATTATCCAAGTGCCAGCACTGCTTGCTGTTTGTGGCAGGGATGTCCTGTGATCCCATCCAAAGAATTCTCAAGAGATTGTTTTTCATTTTTCCCGTTACCATGATGCCATACCTTCTGGGCACTTTGTAAATAAATACATTTTTTTACAGGCTACCTATGAAAGCTGAGAGCTGACATGCCATTCCAAAGGCAGGATACTGGTGGTTTTTAGAAGAATGGGAGATGAAAACTTCACTTTTCCACATCCCTTCCATAATCCACAATGGAGGGCGAGAGAGGTACTGGAATACCGGTGAAGGACTCAGAAACATTACAGATAGCACTAGTGGAATTGGAAAATGCACCACAAGGAAAAGGCAACAGCCCTGTGTGAGTAGCTCAGAGAAGGATTTATTTGCTTTAGCTTAGCGAAGCCACGATGCTTACGCATAAACTTGCTAGATGTGGGTCAGAGCTAAGAGGTTTTTGTGATGTTGCCTCCAAGAAAGAAGTGATTTAAAGACCTGGATATTGAGCAACATATTTCTGAGACGCACCTGAACCTCCCTCTGGCAGCTGGTTCAAGTTAAGCAGTAACACTATGAAGGTGAAATTAATAAAACCAGGCAGACTTATGTTTCCTCTGTATAATAGGGTACCTTAGCACATATTTTTAGGGTGTTGTGCAGAATCCTGTGAGCTAACTCTGCAGAACTGGTATGAATCCTCAGGGCTTATTAGCTGACGCTCTGTGTAGCAAGAAAGCAGCTAAATTGCTTCTGAATCTCAGCTAGCTGGGGAAACAACCCTGTACATTTACATAGTACTGCCCTTAAGCAAAAGCAAGTGGGGAATGACCATAGTTTCACTACTTTTATAAGCTGATAAATTGCCCATTAAAAAAAAAATAGTTTCTATATAAAGATCTCCATATCCAAGTTAATACTGAACCAACGTTCCTTTAAATTGCTTGTCATGAGAAGGACTTCCTGTGTTACGCGTGCAATTACTCAGTAAACTTTCCCACACTTGGAGGTCTGAAACTATGCCTCTGTTGGAAACAAATGGCAGGTTCTTCTGTCTCAGATAACAGTGATGGATTGGTTCCTGTGCCATATAAAGAGACAACACTTTGAAATCTAGCACTTCTGTTTCTGGAACAAACCTGGCATATTAATATAGAACCTCCACAATCTCTCATATTGGTATTTGCTCATGGAGGGCTCATACTTCTCCAGGGCTTTAATTTATTTTTTTTTAAGAAGCTGCACTTTAATTGTGGGCCAGTGTGGACATGGTCCAAACCCTAAAGATACCAGAATAGCAGATGGTTTCAGATGACAGTGTCATTAGCTGGTGTCACCTGCACTGCCATTTAACTGGCTTGAGCCTGGGACATAACACAGCTTTGCTCTTTGAGACACTCCAGATAGACTTCATGTTAAGCAAACACCTCAAATTCAGTCCCATGTCCAATGAGAAGGACAAGAGAGGAAATCTTCCAGAAGATCCTACAAAGCCCTCTGTGTGCTGTTTGTGTGCATGCCTCTTAGACCTGTTTTTCATGATCTACTCTTAAGACATGGGACAGATGTGAACAGTTACCAGAAAAAAAGTCTTTCTCTGAATGCACTTGCTAGCTTGATGCTTTTATTTTCACAGAGTGCAAAAAAGGAGGAAACAATCAAAATTCTTAAAAAAAGGAGTAACATTATGACAGATAATAATATTGTAATACTTAAATGGTTTATTCCAGCTTCCTGATTCATTCAGCCTTGAGGAATTTATGTGCACTAACAGTAGATTATCTCCCAGAAAGAAAAATGCTAAAGAATATTACTGTAGTTCTGAAATCACCAGTGACAGTATTATTTCCTGAAAAAGGCTAGTGCTTGTGAGAAGGTAACATCAAGAAATGCATCTATGATGATGCTGGAGCAGTGATAGCTATGGCAACTATACTTTTTCACTATTAGCTGAGTAATATTCTACATTTATTTTGTGAACAAAGCCACATAACAGGTTTACAAGTTTGAATGTATCTTCATTTCAGTAATAGAAAAATTGAACACAGGATTTTTTTTTTTTTTGAAAGCTATGACAAGCTTGTGAAAACAGGTGTGAGCAACAGTAAAACCTGCTTCCCTGTAATGCCATTTTACATACCTAAATTTTTACATTTGCCCTTGGAGGTCTTAAAAGGAATTTCCCCTGAGCAGTGCTCCAGTGGTTAAGGGAGAGAGGGAAGAAAAGTATCTTTGTAATGCACAGCCCTAAGACGGAGACAAAGATCACAAAATGACTTCCCTCCATTTTAATAATGAAACCCTTATTTCTAATTTCTACCCATAGCACTAAGTAGCAATATTTCAGAGCCATCATTCATTCCCATGGTAACATGCCCTGATATTACCAGCAGTTAATTATGTCGTTGCCATGTTGTAGACTGTGGGGCTTATTTACAGAAGGAGATAAACATTTAATGAAAGCATCTTTGAATATATGAACAAAATAAAAACTGCCATTCTATCCCTCATATTCAAAACAGTATAGATAATTTCATGGTTATTTTGATAATTTCTCAGATACAACACATCATCTCTGTCATGAAGTAACTCTGCACCTGACTGTCAACTGGATCTCCCTTGTAAAGGGAAGGAGCTGAGAAAAGACAGCCAAAAAATCCTCAACTGTCTCATTATAAACCATGAGAAGAACAGTTGGTAATTGTTTGACATTGTGATAATTTTGTGGCAAATGATCACTGGATATTTTTATAAGCCTGAACTAATATTGTTTTGTTATAATGTGACCTGCAAATGCAATGCATCATACAGGAAAAAGAATTTAAATGAATTTTAAAAGATTTAAAATACAGGCCTGACTGTTTGACTGACATATTCATAATTCATAGAGATATTGTATAAGTCTTTGCTGAAAGAGTTAGTTTTGCAAGGCTCCCCAACTTTTATACATCTGCCTGTTTTTATCAACAATTTAGACAACTATTAAATATATGATGGTTATGTCTGCAGTCAAAAGGGCAGAGAAAACCAACTATATCACAGAGTTACCTGAATTATTCAGCTAAAATGCCAAATGGCAAGAAGTGAATTTTAGTATTGCCAAATACAAGGAACACATGCGGAAATAAACATTTCCCGATTTTACCCACAGGATAAATGCCTCTGTTCAGAAAGCTGTGATTCACCAAATTTTAAAGGTCATAACGTATCATCACCTCAAACTATCACTGTATCAAAGAGCACTAATGTGATGCTGCATTACAAATGTTTAAAAAGAGCAATGCCACACGAGAGTAGAGAGATGACCTTCTCTGTGCTAAATAAACACTTTTCTGGGCCCAGCGCTAGTACAGCATATCCTGATACAATTAACCCACTTGAAAAGACATATGAAAATTCTGAAGAATTCAAAGGAAGACCACAAAAATAATCTGATATAAAAAGTAACCCACATAAAATGAAACATAGTGTTCTACTTAGCAAAGTCACTATTATGAGAGATTACTTTATCACTGCATATAGGTAAGTTAAACAAAGATTTTCAATTTTACTATTAAAAATGCTACATGAGCAAATAGCTAGGTGATGAAGTCAGAAAAATTCAGCCCCAGAAGAAGAAGTAATATCCTTGAAGCTAAGTGTTCTGACAGTTTACAAGAGGAGTGATATAACTCATCTGCTCTGCAGTTTCTGAAACAAAGCCATTTTCATGGGTAAACTGATACCTGGGGAAGAATCAGATCAGGTGCTGTGGCAGCCGTTGATAACTTTTTCCTTTAGAAATAATCAGAATTGCTCTTGGGTTCTATTTTGCTGGCCTTCTCTGAAGCCCTGAGCAGTGTATGGAGCATGGAGATAATCCTCAGGGGGTGTTCTGTGGTGCACCAGAGAATCCATTTTTTTGCACAGCCGGCTGGCATGTGCTACATGGACCGACAGATTTCAACTCAGATGGGATTTTGCACATCAGCAAGAATCCTCGTGGGTTTTTTTCCCTGCCTTCATGTGGATCATCTGCTGGTTGATTCGGGTATACCTAAACTCATCAATTTGCTACAAGTGTAGAGGCTGGGAAGGTTGGTGGTATCTGTCTTGTGCTGTTTATCACTCATAACTTAATCTCTACAGGATATAAACACACAAGTGTAAGACAAGTTTACAAAGTTAATAGTCCATTATGTTGACAAGACATGCAGGAATATTGTGAAGAAGTACAGGGAGTAGACATGGAAGAGACTAGGTTGTCATGCTCTGAGAGTGTTTCAGGGGAGTCAAAATGCACTCAGCACACCCCACAGCCACAGCTCTGTAAGGGATGGCTTTCCTTGTCCTGTGAGGGTAAAAAACTACCCCACAGTGCTCCTGGGACACTGGTGGCCCTAAATGCTTTTGTTTTCAATATATTTGGGGAAAAGAATTTAATACCTGGACACGATCACAGCTCATACGCTTTCAGTTCATGAATCCAGTGCTGAAAAGCAGACTGCTTCAAAGAGCTTTGTCTGGTTATTCTGATCTCTCATCCAGCTATAGTTGGTGAAATGCTTATGCTTGGAACTGATACCCTTGCTAAACATGCCTCGTCTTCTTTCCCAGAGGAAAGAAACTTCAGTTTTTCTTCTTGACACAGCAATCTTTCCCTCATCATTTCAGTAGCTAGTAATTTATCCCTTTGCTTGCTTCTAATCTCATCATTAGTCATGTGCCTTCACAAAAGCAATACAATATATCAGATTAAAGCTGTCAGGGTTAGAGGTTTAGACCTGGCTTTTCAAGGCTGTGATTCCCAACTTTCAAGAAATACAGTATTTATAACTATTCTTAGTCTTATAACAGTGGCTAGTAAAACACCCACATAAAAGAAAATACAAATGCAATATGGTTTTCACATCTGAATCTTTTGACCTGGCAAACTTAGATATCACATGCTTAGTTCTACCCACTGAAATATTCAGCTTTAATTTATCTTGCTCAGATATTGCAGGCCATAAATAAATCTTAAAATTATTGCAGTTTTGCCCTGATTTCTCAACAATGATGCTTTTTCACATCACTAAGTGTACTAATATTTAGAGTTCAGTTCAACACAGTTTAAAAACACCACTTTTATTGAAACCAGGTTAAAAATATTTACACTTGAACTGAGTGAAGTTTTTAGTTTACTTTCTCTGATTTATCTTGGCAATATGTAGGCAGAATTTTAGACTGGAGTATTTGCTGATTCTGTTCCCAATATATTGACTTTTAGCTTACTATATTTCTTCTGTTCTGAGACAAGTATTACAAACTGTCCAGTCTACAGTAACATTTTAACATATCAAAGATAATCATAGATTATGAAAATGTTACATTTAATGAAAGTATATGAATATTATACAACTATAGCTGCACACATCAAGTATCATTGTGGGACTGCTGAACTGCACATTGACTTCAAGTCTGTAAGTAAACATGTTTTGAGCTCCAACAAGTCTCTTACAATACAAGAAATCATAGACATCTTTTTAAAAACACCTCTACTTCTTTTTAGTAACATCAGTGGCTATCCTAATCCCAAGTTTAAAAGTATGACAGAATAAAGATACAGTGGCTGGCAGCATCTCACAGAAAAACTGAGTACATAGAAAAACTGAGTACATTCAATCTTCATCATGGCTTATAAAATAATATGCACTGTACTACATAAATATTGTTTTAGTTCTAATACAAACATAAAACACAGGATTGCAAAGATTTACATGTTAATACAAGGTACTGCACTTACCAAGATGCGTGTTCATCATCTTTGCACAATATTTGCACATGGCTTCCAAATCATTTAGCTGTCCTTGTAGGAATGAAATCTGGGCCTCTAATTCCTCCTCCTACAATCAAGAGATTATTAGCATTAAAACCCCCAAAATTTCTATAATGTAGAGTAAAAGTAGTAGGTTAATCCTTGACATGCTTAGACATCTTTTAACTTTGTCATTTCATTTGTTCTTGGAAAACTTTGTCATTTCATGGAAATAGGGTTTGGTTTTAATATCTCAGTGCTTATTAGTACAAGTCTTTTTCCTAATAAAGAGTTAAATAAAAATCTGTCGACATTGACCTCAGAAATGTTAATGATTCAGAATTCATTTGTAGACCTGCTGCCTGGTTTTGCTTGTGCAAACACAATACCACAGCAATGGCTGAAAAACTCACCAAATGAGAAAAATTCCAATTTCTGCCAATTTCCTCATCTATTCCTTTAAAATCTTTCTTAGAATTTCAAAACATATATTTCATGAGACCTAATATCGTATCTCAGGGATGCATTACTGCCATATATTTTGGCACACTTAGTTTTGTAACACACTATTCTCTATCTGTATTTAATCCTATGCACAGCTAATTTCACTTTCACACCATTATACATAATATTTAGGTGAAAACTATTTTTAGCAAAACATACTATAAAGCAGTTACTCTAAATTACCGACTTATGTTTAAAAAATAAGCATCAAGTTTAATTTAAAACAGGAATTGAAAAAAAAAAGATTTTTAGACCCAGGAGAAAAGTTAGTATCCAGCTACATGCCCTGTCTAAGCAATGACAACTATTTCAGCTAAGAATTTCTCTTTGAATGCCTTTGTTTGCTGGTTTACAAATCCATCCAGTCTTGACTTTGAAGACCATACTGCAGAGGAAGGTCACCGCTCCCTTGGAAGAAGTTCTTTCAAAGCCAAGTTACAAACAGTGTTAGGCAGGTTTTTGACTAACTATGCAATTGAGATGAAGACATTCAAGGAAAGCCAAAGTAGCTTTTTAGCCCCATTTTTCTTTGTAGCTTTGCAGTTCTATCACAGTCTTGTTTCATGGAGATCATGGAGCATTAGAGTGTGAATTACTTTTCAAATGAAAAAAAACCCAAAACTGATCAGCAAGAATAAATAGAATGAGTCAGTCTTGATTTAAAGGTCTAAGTGATCTTAATCTCCATCAGAAACCAAGTCAGAACCCAGTAAAGGAAACTTTGCACTAATATATCATAAATCCATAAGAAATTGATGAATAAAAAAGCAGTGTAACTGTAGCATTTGCAAGATGTAGCAGTATCACTTTTTATCTACATGCTTTTTCCTTACACCTAATAGTTATGAAACATTTTTTCCTTGCTATTTCTTTATATTATATATTCTCACCTTTTATTTCTTATCCTTATACTTTGACCACTTAGACCTCAAAGGGATTGATTTCATTTGCCAATTTAGAGTTGCTGAGTGACCTCATTCGAAGTCTGCAGTTCTGTCATGGCCTAGACAAGCATATCTGCATTGACATTTCTATTCAAGGGATGCTCCTGCAGAAGACCTTTTCCTAGTACAAACAGCTACTGACTGCAAGAAATAATCTACCATAAATTTTAAACTGCCACTGGTGCTCCAAGTGCAGCTGTACAATAGGGGAAGGTGATAATATTTGAGTATTCTACTATAAAATAACACAATCAAATTCTAAAATCATTAGCCAGTAATTGAACCCCAGTTTATCTCCTACAGGTGAATAAGAAAATTTAACTTCTTCTAATAAATATTTCCATGTCTCCTAAACTATTTTTTCTTATTCATAGGTGAGAACTGCAGTAAATTGATCTTGAAATGCTTTTGGACAGCTGAATCCACCCAAACAGAGTCTGAAACTGACCTTTTCAATTATACAACAGTACCTCTTCTCTTGGCAAGTGAGGGCAGTGCTGATTAAACTACATCCCCTGTTCTTTCCATTTGCTGGGATCCAGCATGGGGAGAAGCAGCGTTCAGCAGACCCAGCAGGCACAAAGGAGGGAGCTGTGCTCAGGGAGTCACAGACAGTGCAAGAGGTCTCCTTTCCAAAAGGGAAATCTTGCACAAGGCTAAATGTACTTGTAATTCCTGACTCATCTGGCTCCTGTGGGAAGGGCATCAAGGAGTGCTGGCAGTGGCATGGGGACACAGGCTTGACAATTAACTTGGCACTTGACACACAAGAGACCCAGGGCTTTCTGCACAATCAGACAACACTCAAATGGCGATGACTTGCTACAAGGCGTAACCTCCACCTCTGCTGTCACCAGCGGTGCCGTAACAACCTCTGTGCAGACTCTGACAGTGACCTCCCTGATGGGGGGTTTGGTCTGTTGTAGTTCCCCAGCAACCTGTGAGGAGTTGTAAGAAGAGGCAGGTGTGTTTCATTGCACTGGAGTGACTGACAGGTGATTGACAAGATCTTTCCAGGTGTAAAACTTCAGGCGACAGACAGGAAAGGTGCAACTAAGGCAAGATACAGTGGGAAGAAGGCATGCAGTTATAAGAGGGAGGGAACTGTAAATTGTGACTTCTGTCAGTGGAAGGGTTGGCAGTGGTGTAGGGTCCAGGCAGCAGAGGGTAAGAGCAAGCTCCCTCAGAGGAAGAATTCAGGTTGGACTGTATCAGAGCACTACCAAGGAAAAGTGACGAGTGACAGTGCGTGGCTGGTGGGGAGGTTTCTTGCTTGTACGGAGGAGCTTCAGTTTGTGGTGTTGCAAAACACTGTTTGGGGTCACCTAATGTTCTGGCTTTTTTCCTGCTAATTCATGTGTACACCAGAGACAGGGTGATGCGAAACCATTTTAATTCAAAAGTGACAGTAGGGCTCCTGAGCAAGGGTGAAGGGAACAGGAACCCTGGTGGTGTTTTCCTTCAATCCTATGGCTAATGGGAAAGTCTGGAGAGCAGCAGGTGTACCAGGGAGACCACATATGCTTACATACTTAGTGGCATTAGCTAGGCTTCAACTATTTTGCTTGTGGCACCCAGCTTGATGAGGACAGACAACTTAGAGAACAGGTCTACCTGGCAAAGATGTGGAAAAAATCTTTGTGAACAACTTGCTAACCTAGAGGGAAGGACTTTGCCACAGAACATGGGACTAACCCAGATATACATGAGGAATCAGCACATAAAGACAAGGTAGGCAGAAGGTCCACTTGGCTGAGTAAGAAGCCTCTTAATGAACTAAAATGGGAAAAGCACATATGGAGGTGGAAATGGTGGAAATGGAGAGCACATGTGTGGAAACAATGACAGGAAACAAAGGACAGGCACACAATCATTGTTTGGGCACATGAACAAAACTAGGAAGACAAAACCCCATCTGGAGCAAAAATTAATGGGGGACATTACGGGATAACAAGAAGTAATCTTATAAGTACGCAGAGCAGCAAAAGGAGATTCAAGGAAAATAGTCTATTGCTTACTAAGGCAGGTAAGACAATGACACATGGTACAGAAAATGCTGCAGCACTTGTATCCATTTTTGCATCTCACTTTTTAGGCCAAATCTGTTCCTAGACCCCTGCACATACTGTTTGGGGAGGAGAGGAATGTCTATGGAGGGGGGATGGGCATAAGCTGGTGAACACCTGAAGAAGTAGTATGTGCTCAAACACATGGGACCCCATGGAATATACTTATAGGTGCTGAAAAAACTGATGGAGTGATTGCAACACCACTAGCTACTACCTGTGAAAAATCAGTGCAATTACAGAGCATCCTTGATGACTGCAGAAAGGTTAATTTTACATACATACTAAACAAGAGTGAAGAGCGGTATCTAAAGAACTATACAATGGTTGGCCTCACCTTAGTCCTTGGAAAAATCGTGGAGCATGTCCTCTTGGAATAAATTTCCAACATGTAAAGGACAAGACAATAATCAAGAAAAGTCAAAGTCAATAAGGATTTACCAAGAGCAAATCATGCTTGACCTACCTGGTTGCCCACTATGATGAAATGACTGGGCATGCAGATGAAGGGAGGGAAGTGAATGCAATGGGGTTTTACTTTAGTTAGGCTTTTGACACATTTCCAAAAGCATTGTCACTTATAATATGATAAAGTATGGGCTGAATGAAAGGACTGTAGGTGGGCTGGATTGTTCAAAATCCCAAGCTTAAAGAACAGAGTCAATAGCTTGATGTCCAGTTGATGTTTGGAAACAAGCACAGTAACAAATGAACTGCTATGAAGACACTGTTCAGTATCTTAATCAATAGCCCAGATAAGGAGACAGAATGTACACTCAGTAGATTTTCAGACAATACAAAATTAGGAGGTGTGGCTGCTGTGCTGACTGGTGGAACTTCAACTCACAAACAGCATGAGACATGGGAAGCCTAGGCAAGAGAAGCCTTTTTAAGGTTTCTGTTTTAGAAATTTCTGTTAAGTGCAAAATTCTGCACCTGAGAAGAAAAATCCCAATGCACCAGTGCAGACAGGGAAGGAACTTCTTGTTTCAGATCTGCTGAAAAGGATATGGAGGCTTCAGTGGCTGTTGAGCTGTTTATAATAAAGTTCTCTTATCATGAATAATGTAAAGAATTGCATTGAGCTACATTATGACCAATGTGGTCAGCAGATCCAGGGAAGTCACTACACCCCTTTCTACTCAGTGCTTGTGAGCCCTCACCTTTAATAATGCTTTGGGCCTGCAGTTCAAAAGCACTGAGAAACTGGAGAGGGCCCAGTGCATGGCTGCTGTGAAGGCTAGAGGTCTGGAGGAGGGGCTGAAGGAGAAGTGTTTGCTTATTCTGCTGAAAAGGAGCTCAAGGGGGATCTACTGGGAGCCTGTAACTGCATGAAGTGACAAAGGTGATGGAACCGAATCCTTCACAGAAGATATAGAAGGCACTATGGCCCAAAACTGCCCCTTGGAAGGTTCAAATTGATCAATAGGAAAATACTATTCATTAGAAGAGCAGAGGAGCACTGGAAGAGGTTACTTACAGAGGAGGTAGTTTCTATTCAAAGTCATTGATCTGACCCAATGCTAGTGATTGTCTTATTCCAAGCAGCAGCCAAGTCTCTTCTATACAACATTTCTAAGACTAATCTTTTCACAGTACCTTTCAGAGATTGCTGTGTACAGGTAAGAGACAAAATCACAAAGGCCTTCAGGAAAAAGGACCTTTTTTCAGTATTCTAATGTCAAATTCTTTAGCAGTATTAGATGAAAAACTGATTTATCGCCAGCATAGTGCAGATGCTCCCAGTGCAGTATACATTGCACTTTCCTCTAAGTGCAACTTTTCATTGTGCTAACAAAATGAGCATCCTGGATACCACTTCTATTTTTTATACATATAGCAGAGATGAATGGATCTCTCATGCATGAACAAAGACTTATAAATTCTTCAAATAGGCCAAACTTAAGTCAGGAGAAATCCAGTATGGTCTGGACCAACTTTTCAGCTGAAATAGTCCTTTCTGCTGATCTGACACACATAGCACCAGAAACACAAGAACAATGATTCCAACTCATTCAACCAAAACACAAAATCATTGTCAATTTACCAAACAACATGTTCTATAAAGCTCAATATTTTCTAATATTGGGAGCTTCATTATGAGGAAGAGAAGCAAATCAAGCAGCAAATCAAACTAAGGAATCACTGCATCAGACATGGGAGACCAAGACCTGCAAATTTACATATGCAATCTTGCAGAAAAACAACTTAATACTTTCTGAAATACTTTTAGTTCCAGGGTTCTCAAAAAACCATTACACACCTTCAACCTTCCAGATGATGTAGAGCCTTACAGATAACCATTAACATCTGGAATTTAACAGTAGAATGAAAAGGAAGTAATTTATTTGTGATATTACATTGATTTATATTTCACTAACAATATTAAGCTTGCTAGAATTTATGTCTCTAGTCAAATCAAGATTCTATTTAAGTGCCTTAATATACACATCTCTAACTATATTCCTGATTTTGGCAAGACAGAATCTGCAAAAAACATGACTTCCATTTATGTTTGTCATATTTGTCTTTCTTCTTATCCACATATAGAACTTTGCTTATATTGTTACATTTCCTTTTTGTTTGTTTGTTTGTTTGTTTGTTTGTTTGTTATGTTTTGTTTTGTTTTTCATGAGATCTAATTACTTTATGATTAATTTTTTAACATTTCTTTGCTACTCCCCCCCCTCCATTCTATACAATCCGGGTACTCTCCATTTGTCCAAATCTTGTTCTTCTGTTTTTATTACCCTTCCTTTCATCTATCTGCTCACCTTTAAAGAGAGCTATGGAAATAATTGCTTATATCCTTCCTTTTCTCCTGAGCTCATAATGAGATCAGCAATGCCTCTCCCATGCCCCATTCTTCATCAAATTGTACTGCATCAGAAAAAAAGCTGTGAATAACAGAAAGTGGTCAATATAGTCAGGAACAGAAACTTCTACACTTTTGACATCTATCCTTTTACAGCTCATGGCTTTACAAGCTGCAATGTGGTTTGCAGACCTGGGTAAGCGCACTGGAATTTGATATCCTTTACAAGATCTGATGACATATAGTTTTGGAAGAAGCCACTCTTTCTCAAAATTGCTTTTATCAATTTAAACAAATTTTCTCCCTAATACATGAAATGTAGCTTAACACAGAATTATGGAAAACAGGGAATACAAACTCGGAAAATCAGGACTGTCATGCCTTTCTTTCACAATACCATTTAGTTTTCCGTCTTGCTATTCAAGAGATGAAAGAAAAATGGTACTTTTGTCTGTTTTAACCCATGTAGGAAAGAAAAGGAAAAACAAATTCTGTTGTCAAAGCTTACAATGATGTATGTCCAAGCATTTCATTAATGAATGCTCAGAATGGCAAAATTCCATTCATTGTAAATCTGAATCCTGAATAAAAATTAACTTGGCAACACTATCAAGTGCTAAGTGCTGTGGAAAAGAAACTATCTTCTCTTTGAAGAGTATTTAAAGATATTTACTCTATTTAAGCACTAATGCTAAAAACATTTTAAAAAACCCCCAAACCAGTGACAGAATTCAGCTGGCAGAAGAGCCCAGTCTTTCTGGGGTCTGCTCTGATGCTGGTCAATGATGGGTTGGGTGAAGTCAGGAGAAGACAGAATGTCATGATCTAAACATGTAACAGCACTGCCCGGAATACTCTTCCAGGCTATAGAGATTTGCACATCAGAGATGACTTGAGCTCTAGGTGGTGGGGTTTTTTTTGTTTGCTTGTTTGTTTTTTGTTTGCTACTTTTCTTATATTAATTTGCCCAGTCACATTTTCAGTTTTTTCAGTATTCATAGTAAGAGCACTCAGGAAACATCCCTTAGCTCATGGCAAATTGGCAGGGCAAATTAGAAAATAATTTTGCTGAGGTATCAAAGAAAATAATTTTGCTGAGGTATCAAAACATTTAGGGGAAAATAATAGGAAAAATGAGATTGATACAAGGAAATCCTGAAGTCAGGGACTTGCTAAGAGTCTTACCAGTACTTAAGTTCTTATTCATAAATTATACTCAGAGTATACTTTTTAGATGTCAGTTGCAGTTTAAAAGACAAACAAGACTCAGATGCAAGGCATAAGTTGCTTTCTCACCTAATTTTAAGCAAGTTCCCATGGAGTAAAAAGCAGTGGTTACTCCTTCCATTTTGAGGAAATTTATTTAATTTTCTATTCTAAGAATTAAATACAAGATTTAATGTTATTATCTTGAATCTGTGACAGTGAAATGTTGGTTGACACCCCCATAAATCTTTATATTCTATGCCAGCCACAGAATAGTGTACAGCATACGCTGACATTTGAACCAGAACCCCCTGTTTCTGAGCACTGAATTACATACAGTGGAACTTAACCCAAGCTTTTAATTTATTTTATTTACAAATTTCAGTTGTAATTTAACTGTATTACTCATGGTCCCTCATCAGGACTAAGGCCTTGCTCCGCTGGGTGCTGCACAAACATGAAGAAAAATCCCACTTCTCTGAAGGACTTCACGGAGTAAGCCAAGAGACAACAGATGGCTGGAGACACACATATGGGAAGGACATGGAAACAATATGGCTATATTAGTCAGTCTTCTAGACATGGCTTCAGCGTGGAGCCAAACCGTTGTTGATGACAAGGTGGAATTTTTAGAGAGTTTTCATAAAGCATTTATTTTGCAGATGTTTAGAGAAAGTTTATTTTATGCAGAAGAGGCTAAGAAATGGTCAGATGAAAGTGCACCAAGCACATCAGAGTCAGGGGTGAAATGTATATTGCCACTTTTACATTGAGAATTTTGGTACTTTTGAAATTTTTGCACAAAATGAAATTTTGTGGATATTAATATTTTACCCAGGGAGGACATAAAGGAGTTCAGCTACTCCCTTCATATACCAATTCCTGCAGAAGTAGAGGTTATGTATTGATTTCCTGTACTGAACCATAATCATAGACATTATTTATATGTCTATGTGCCAACTGAAATATCCCCATGCTTAATACATCTTAATACAAATAACTCATGTTTTGTGTTCTTCACATGTTCACAACTTCCTAGTTTCATTATTTTGAATTTACTTTCATAAATGTTGAGCATTTTAAACATTTTCAGCTAAGTTCTAAAAACTTGTATTTTATTCCTTTAGACTGTATGCTAAACATGTTTATATTTTATACCAATTTAACTCCTGCTCATGCCATTTTTTTTACACCATTTTAACTCAGACTGCTATTCCAGTGTGGTATGAGATCTTAAGTAGGAATGTCTTTCTTCCCATTTTTTCCTATTCTTTAAAATTTCTCTTAATTTCACAAGTCTAGTGTAATGCTAGTAGGCACAGTTGCTCAGACTTTATACTTACATACTTACATATAGTTACATACTTATTTCAGTGCTTTTCTAGATCAGAACCCTTGAAACACAAACAGGTTCTCTGTAAGATTAGAGAAACCTTTTTTTTTTTTTTTT
>WEIU01005029.1:90206-101809 GCA_013389925.1 Aegithalos caudatus | reverse complement strand
TAAGAAAATAAAACAAAAAAATGAAGGAAAGGTCAACAAAATATCTGCTTATCTGATATCCAAATATCCAATATCCTTGCAATTCCAAGGAGCCAAGCTAAATCAGGTTATGTACCAACACAACAACAACAAAAATTACTTGGTTCAGAGGACTCTGATTGAAAACAAGTATCAAAGACAAGAAAGGAATTTTATAATACAGAGAAAAATGTTCAAGTAGAACGAGACCAAGACAAATTTGGCAATAAATTAAAATGCTAGAAGGCATTTGCCTGCAAAGGCACATAGTTTTGGGCATTGGTACAATCCTTACTTCCTCTGTGTGCTCTCTGTAACAACACAGTAAGGGATGGCATCTCATGATGCTTCTCCAAGCTATGTACACATAAATAGACTGAAAAGATTATAATAAAGGATTAAAAGAATAAGAATTTCAGCCTTTCTGTACTTAACATTCCCCCTCAAAACAGAGAACAAACCCCAGTAAACCAAAAGAGGCTGCAACTCGGATTTTGAATAACCAGTGACCCAGGAACTCTCTTCTAACACTCAAATCTCTAGCATTCTAGAGTTCGCATTTCTGTTTTTAAATCTCAATATGGGTGACATAAATGCACGTGTGTAATTTACTGCATTATATATCCGTATCTTTCCTGAAATATAAGAAACAAGAATTTGTGGCCAATTGCTTTTCTTCTACCAAGCTAGAATAGCTCTCTTCCTTGCCCCCCTAGTTTTAGATTACATGTTTATTTATTATTCTTTACATATAAACAATGTTTATTTACCATCCATATTTATTTATAAACTCTACTAAGATTAGTGACTTTGAGCCAAAATAGCTGTTTTATTGCATTAATGTATGATTATCAATGTATTTGATTTGTTGTCTCTTAAAACAAAGCTAAAATATATAGAGATTTGGAAGAAAATGAAAGGTGGTGCCTCAGAGGATCTCCCTTCAACCTGACAGATACATTTAATTTCAATTAAAATAGCTGAAACTCAGGCTAACAGCTTCTAATCTCCAGGTCCTGCTGCTAAATTTCCATCTTAAACAGTTCAAAGTCAATTTGCCAGCTTATTTTGCCTCATCCTACCTTGCCTGGAGATGTTAGTGGCACAGTACCACAGGCTTGGAAGTTTTCCAAAGCAGCTCCCACTGTTGAACCTATTATTGGAACAGCTTCTAGGTGCACCAGCCTCACTGTTCAGAGTTGGAAACCAGCAACTGTACTACTGGAGCATGAGAAGGATTTGTTTTCATATAATCTGGGTACATTTTCCTCTTAATATTCCATTTCTATGCTCAGACAATTTTTCCTTAGCAGGAAGATGGGAAGGATAAATACAACTAATGGAGAAAACTCCTGCCTGGAGACAAAGAGAGCAGGGATGAGAAGAAACCTCTTCTACAAGCAGGCACAAGACATGGGAGACTTATCCACTTGCTGCCTGCACAAGTCCACCTGCTGGCACTGTACTGTGGGACTGCCAAGAGACAGTTTAAAAATGAAACCCCAAAAAATCTGCAAGATCCATGGAATGCAAAAAGCTGGGCATAACTCATTGTGGATGGGTAGGCACGGAACAGCTGAGAAAATACGTAGTATTCCACTTGGTAAGGGAACAGATAAGAACAGAAAGAGCTGTAGGGTATTAGAAATCATCCCTTTGAACAGAAATGCTGATAAAAGGCTTCTCTCAGTGCTGCTGTTGAGATTGTTGACTTAAGAATATTGGAAAATTTCTTCATAAATAATAAAACTGATACATTAATTTAAATGGCATGGATGTAAGCATTTTGGAAATAGTTATAAGTAAACACATAGGCAAATGAGAATCCTATTTCTTCCATTACGTTTCACTATCACATGAGGGACTTTCTGCCCATCTGTTACACACACTGCTGGCTTTTAAGACTGCACTGTGGCAAATGGAAGAGAAATGTGAGCAGGGAAACACTAACATATTTACTTGAACTTACTGAAAGAGTTGATTAGCGTTATGTACTTACATAATTATGCTTCTTGATTTTACTGCCTGAATAAGCTTTTTAATACAAACAGTTCAACATACACAGTCCTTTATGAAAGACTCCAAAGCACACCATTGTTAAATTCATACTCATTTAAATTCTTTTAAAGGATCAGTTGCAAAATAGTTTCACTAAATCTTCCTCTGGTCAGGCTGGATGTATTTGACCTTTGCTATGATTCCTAACATGATTGAGGATGTAGACCAGAGCAGGGTTATTTATTCAAGGGGTTTGGAATCTCTAATTTTTCAGAGTTTAAGGAAGGTAAAACTTTAGTAATTATATAGGGGCTATAAATATACACTATTTATACTACTTTGTTAAAATAACAGAAGTACAAGTCTTGTTGTTTTTATAGGGAATTGTTTGATTTAACAAAGCACAGACAAAAATAAGAATCAAGCTATTAAATGCATAGCCACAACCTATTCCAGTGGGGGAAAAAAAATCTTCCAAACGCAGAAACCCCTTCCACCCAAAAAACTCCCAAATGAAACAACAGCCTGGTTTAGTGGCATGTGTCTCATCCATGTGTTTTTGTTGAGAGTTCAGTGCAGGTCTCTCAGCTTTCCTCAGAAATGCACAGTAATTTCATGGTGTTATCTTAAAAGAGCAGGATGAAGAGATGGAATTCCCACTGAAAAGGAAAATGGGGCAGCTCAAGCTACCAACACAGACCCTTTGATATCTTTTTCTTTGCCACTGGGATGCCAAAACATTAACTTCATGATTGATGTGTGGAAAGGGGATGGACAGAGCAAGTCCTGTGCCTCTACTGGTAGCATGATTGCTGTGAAGTGAAGCATCACACTTGTGTCCTCAGTCACTTTGACCCTTTTGTAAACATTGCTGATTGCCTCATTCATTCATTATTTTGGTAATTTTAAAATTCTTTCTGACAGTTTTAAAGGCCTGCCCAATATTTTTTAATGTTCTTACTGTCTTTTTTCAAGTGGTATCACTCTGCTTCTATGCAGAAGTTTCTGGAAACGATTATTCACCTACATGCATCTGAATCTTTTGTACCAGAGAAAGATAAGTTTACACTGACATTTTAAAAATATTCCAAATGGCCCCACAGGTCTGTTCTATATACATGGTTGTTGCTTGTAATATGACAGAAAAAGCACTGCAGAGCCTCTTGGGTTTTTATTCATTTTTTTTTCCCTAAGCAATTAACTTCCTGTTTTTATCACAGTACAGTTTCTTTTCTCTGAAATGAATCACTCCAAAAAAGATAAGGAGCTCTAGGATTCAAAGCTGCCACTCATGCATACAGCTGTTGCTTTACTAAATTATAAGAAATTTGCAAGTATTTCTAATAAAAACTACGAAAGACAACTTATTTTTTCTTGTACTGTTTCCAGCTCTTTCGTTTGAGTTACAGGATGTTGTGTAAGCCAGAGGAAGGCAAACAAGAAAAGAACCATACTTCCAAAATATCTCAGAGGTTTTTCTATGAACTCTGTTCATGTGACCTGTCAGCATCTGAAATTTAATATTCTTTTCATCTAACCCTAAAATTAGACAAGCACTGAAGTATTAAATAAATTGCTTTTTTTGTGTGTCTGAATTTGTCTGTCACATCAGAATAAGGAAGATATATGTCCTCCAGTATTAACTGCAGTTAAACATTAAGGCACTGAAGTATTTTAAACTTAACAGTATTGAGAAAAATGAACATGCCTTTAACTTTAGGCCTAACAAATCAAATAAACTGATCAAGAATTGGCTGATGTACACAGACCAACTAACTTATTCTGGGCACATTTTATGATGCTTAATGAAAAAAGGACGTTTCATCACAGCATTTGTAATTCCAAATAAATGTTTGGCACTGGTAAGTCTGAACTGACAAGTATTTTGCTTAAAACATTCTAAAGAAATTTAAGAAGTAACAGTCAGGGAAAAGATACATGTCAATAAAACCCATCTCCAATGCACAAAAGGCTTGTTCTTCTTCAAATGAATTTTTGCATATATGGTTTTCTTTGTGCAGTTGTCTAGTATTTATTTTATTGTCTCTTTGGTTTTCATATACCATTTCTACTTGAGCAGAACTGTCAAGTTTGTATGCTTAAATCCAGGCTCTTAAATCACTACAGCAGATGCCTATTTAATTGAAAATAATGTCATACATTAATTTTCTAACCTGTAGGGGTACTCATAACTAACTTCAAATCAGTCAGACTGGCTACGTAAATCACAGACACTAACACTTGTTTATACATGCTTGTGGGGACAATAGCATATGTTGTCAAACTTGATTTAATTAAAGTCTGTGCAATCAAAACCAGCATAATGCATGAAACTTCTGTTCAAGATATTTTTAAAAAGACATGAGGATTCTGATTGACCATGTTTGTAAATTATTTTAGTAAAGAAAATAACCTGCTCCAGATTTTCCTTAGAAGTGTTTCCTTCTTGGGAACTTTTAAATTAATGTTTATTCCAAATGGGTAGTTGATTTTTCTCAAGTTGAAACCTTTTATGTAGAAACTTACTTATTAAAACACAAAATTTCTCTGAATCAAAACTTTATTTTCAGTCAAATCCACATCTTCCTAATCTTTTTTTTTCTTTTTAATATAAGTTTTAAAAATGTTTATATTGTTTGACTCAGAAGTTTCCTCTCTGGCACATCTCTATGTCTGAAAGCAATTTACAGAATATTTTGCCAGAAACTGGGACCAGCAAACCATATTTGCCAGAATTAATGTCTAAGCAGCTTTGCTATTTACTAAAAAAAGGGGTAGACTTTCTTTAATGGTTGCTGGAGACATAAATGAAACATAATGAGAAAAAAATGGAGCACAAATGCACCCTTTTTCACAACTCAGACGAAAAGCAGAGGGCAGTAGGTAGGCTGGGAGAGGAAATTTTGTAGGACTACATTCTAGCAAGACTGAACCATTAAGAAGATAGTGGGCACTAGAGCACATTACAGATTAAAAATTCCTGTGTTTGTTCATGGGAAGACAGCTCCAGAAACTGCTGCTTAAGTTAAAGCTTATTGCTGTCAGAAAGCCAAAAAGGATACAAAGGAGCAGGGAACCTTCTCAATGCTGGGCACAAAACAGGCTTCCAAACCCTTTTGGTGGACCTCACATTAACATACAGCTTTGTGCCCCTCAACAGTAAAGCCAAAAACATCAACATGCCATGGGCTCCCAAAACATGAACTGATATTGTGCATTCAGCCCTGAGGCTGTAGATTCATTTCTTTAAATAAAACAGGGGACATCTGTTTCTGCTAACAGAAGTAAAAAAGTCACTCCACTGATCCTTGCCTCTGAGGGGAAAAAAATATGTAGGAGAACAAATGTAACCCAAATGTTACTAACCTTAAGAAGTCCTTAGTATGAGGACACATTTTATTCCTGAAGGCAATGAAACAAGTTAAGTATCAATTTTGATAGTATCTCTCACAGATAAAGCCCCACTTGTTGGACTGGCTTTAAGAAAGAAAGAATTTACACGTCACATTCCCCTGTGAGAGTTTATCCTCTCACAGAATCCCAGAATGGCTGAGGTTGAAAGGGACCTCAGAAACTCATCTTGCCCAAACCCACGCTCAAGGAGGGCCACCAAGTATAGCTGTCTGCCTAGGATTAGTGTCCAGATGGCTTCTGAATATCTCCAAGGACAGAGAATCCACAATCTGCCTGGGCAACTGCTCAGCTGCTCTCAAGAGCAAAAAACCTGTTTCCTTGATGATCAGACAGAGCCTCCTGTGCTGCAGCTGGTGTCCACTGCCGCTGGTCCTGTCGCTGGGCACCACTGAAAAGAGCCTGGCTCTGTTCTCTTCATACCCTCCCTCCAGATACTGATACACACTGCAGTGTGTATCTGAGCCTTCTCTTTTCCAGGCTAAACAGACCCAGCTCTCAGCCTTTCCTCACAAGAGAGATGCTCCAATCCCTTCATCACCTTTGTGGCCCTGTGCTGGACTTTCTCCAGTATGTCCATGCCTCTCCTGTACTGGGGAGTCCAGAGCTGGACACAGCACTCCAGGTGCAATCTGTGACAATGACATTCCTGTCCATCCCATGACACTATTACAATAATGCCCTCTGGTCTGTGAAAATGACTTGGGCTAACTGCATATTAAAGGACATATATTTATGTATGCATTCCATTTCCACTTTGCTTCTAAAGGGTTTCTGTTAGAAATACAACGAGGAAGGGAAAATTGATTATTTTTCATCTGCCACACCAAGAATAACTGATTTTAAAAACATCTTTTTATAAAGAGATTGATGCAGTGCAATCTCCTAACAAAGGTAATTTCCCTAATACTAAATATAATCTGTATAATTATAAGACTATGTAAATGTAAACCAGTTCAGTTTGATAAATAAAACAATGTGGACCCATTATATTTTCAAGCCTTCTGCTTCCAGAAAACAGCTGTAAATGAAGCAACTGTACAACTTGAGAGTACTGATGCAACTACTTCAGGACCTCAGGAAGAACTCTTTCAGGTCTTCTACTCTATGTGGAAAATGAAGTACCATGAAATTTACAAGAAAACAAAAACCAAACATTCTCTTGTGCAACGGAAAATAGATTTAAACAAACCTTTTCCTCTTAGATCTGCATCAAATTCCATTTGCCTGTATTAAGGGTCAGTCAAAAACTAAACCCAAGGAAATGGATTTTGATAGCCTAAAACCTTTTCTAGCTCTTTAACCATATGCTAAAATATAAATTACATATCGCACTTCAAATAATTATTTTGAAAATATATGCCCTGATTTATCATGATTACCAAACCACTAAAATTATAAGGACTTATAATGCATAATTCTTCATCCAAAATTCTTAATGAAAACAATAATATGATATCCAATTTTGGGACATTATTTACCTGAGAAAACATGTTAATAATCAATGGATTTTAAGTGAGTATGAATATATAATGGTAAATTCTCCTGTCTCCTATTAGAGGACTAAGAAGGAATTATTCTTCAGCTCTACTGGTGCAAAACCCCCAAGTTCTGGCCCAGATAAAAGTTGCAAATGAAAGCTGTATTTAGATCTTGTTAAGCCACATAAAAAGGAAAGTTCAATATTTCTGTATTTATTTTTCTTCAACTCATGAGGACAAGCAGAAAGAAATTAAATTGTTGTTTTAGCTTTAAATGAAATCCAACATGTTTTAAATGGTCACAAACCAAAATTATAGCTTCTTGTTGACTAACCACAAAACACAGCTTTTCTTTAGACAACAGTAAAGCATTTGGAACAAGAATAAAACACTCTCATTCAGTGAACAAAAACTGAACAAAGTTGCACAAAGTTGTGCATTTCATTAGAATGTTTTGAAAATCAAATTGAAAACATGATGTGACTATTAATATAGATTCTGCTGTTTAAAGTAAAAACACTGAGAAGTTCAGATGAAATTTCTGTTCAGTATTAGCTCTGAACACCCAATGAATGCTGTAAGAGAAATTTGGCTATTATAATTCCTACATATTGAAATCAGTAGGCATATATATGAGCCTACATTTCTGAAAAAAGAATGGAGAAAACCACTACGCCTTCACCTTACGAAAAATACAACTTATTACTACTAGTATGTATTATCTACTATGTAACTGCTTTCTAGTCAGCAGAGAGACAAAGGGAAATGTGTATAGAGAATAGAAAAACCCCTCATGTTCCATGGCATACCTAGTTTATCAAGGCAGTGCTCCTAAAATATCTTGGATGGGATGAGAATTTCTTTGGAACACACCCATAAGAGCTGATTTTCTTGGACGAGAACAATCTGTTTAAATACTAGCTTCTTGTGACCAAATGGAAGGTCAGAGCTGCACAAGAAATAGAACTGTGACTGCAGACTACAGATGCTACAGACACTGGGAAACCTCTGATGTATTAAGGAATTTCGGGGATGACAGATGGACATGTTTGGATCCTCTGAGCATTCAAGCTTCCCACAGAACTGTTTATTAACTTCAGGACAGCAAAAGTCTAGTCTAACAAAGCAAAAAATCTTACAGGACTTCTCTTGTCTTTCTCAGAGGGAACAGGCACTTTTAGAGTTTCATTTCAGGCAGGATAATGGGATGGAAGCCATAATGCAGATGCCACTCAACACAAAAAGTTGAAATAGTTTTTTTCTGCTTTGGCCATTAATTCATGCTTAGGGAAACACTTCCAAGTGCAAGTGCTCAATGTATGGAAGAAATGAGTGTCTCTAATGAGTAATGCAGTGTAACATTAAAATAGCCTGAAAAAGTTAAAAGAACCCACCGACTCTTTTCTGCTCATAGTTTTGCTTTGGGAACGTGAACGGGATATGGTGCTGAAAAAGGAATCCTTTTTTGATGCAGACAGAGGTGGAGATCCTGTAAATTCACGTCCTCCAGACAAGCTCTCTATGCTTGGAGATGAACTGATGTTTTTTGAACTTTGGCCTGTAAAGCAAGTATAAAAAAAGTAACAGTTAATCAATGGGCATTTTCTTTTCCCCACAAATGCTTCCCCATCTCAATTGACATTGACTGAGTCACAGACAACCCAACACAGAATGAAATGTTGAAGTGTGTCAGCATGCACTGAGAGATTGGAGGACTATTCTCACATGGAACTTAACTTCTGTATGAGAGAAGAAGAACACAACATCTTTGTGCATATATATACATCTCTATATATATCTATATCTATATATATACACAAACACACTAACTAGTACACACCTATATATATATACATATATATATATACATATCTATATATACATGTTAAATGATGTGTGCGTGTATATATATATACATACATATATATATAAATACCACTTTACTATATGCACCCTAATATATCCACAGACTGAGGAACTTCAGACCCTGTGTGGAAAAATGAGCAAAGTATCATCTCATAACAAAAAAAACCCCAAAGCTGATGTCATCAACACTACAGTGGAAATAGTTTTTTCCAACTATAAAACTTGGCAAAGAATGTTAACAAGAATTTCAGATTCCAAAAGTGAGTTGAACACTGAAGATCTAGATCACAATATTTAGACTTTAAACAGGAAAAAAAGTAATTTAAGTTTGGAAAAGAATTTAAGTTCTCATGCTTCAAATTTTAAGGTCATCTTCACCTAACAGACACTTTGATGAAGTCTACTTAATAGTTACTTATTGTCATTTTATGGAGCTTTTGAAAAGAATCCAGCATCGTCCACTATTATAGTGAAGACATCTGGGGAGAAGCCTGGGCTGGTTCACCATGGCACTTTATGCATCAGGGAGCCTTTGATAAGTACCATTTCTTCTAGTTGAGGCTTATAAACTGTTTTCAAGTACTTAAACTAAAATTCTGTTTTCATTAGTTCCAGGAGGAAAAATCCCCAGTATTATGTCAGTTTTCATCAACTTTCATTAAAAAAAAATGTTGTCTTAGGAAAGATGCTAGTTTAAAAAAATCTTTTTATCATGCGTATGATGAAATCAAGCTAGAATGACTCCATGAAATTGCAGTTTTCCATTCTGAAAAAAAGGTAAACAGCACATAAATGCTCAGGAATTTGTCCTGTCTCTTCTTTGATGGCTATTCTGATGAGAGAATTTACTTTTTCCTTTCCTCTGTTTTTTGTATGCTTTCATGCTACCATCTATAGCACGAAATATGATTCTCTGCAATTAAATCATTCACATTTTCTTAAGGGAATGAATACAGATTTATTTGAAAAACAGTTTTTGTAAGGAGACTGTTAAATGCAAAGAGACTGAACCAGCTGAGAACAAAACAGCATGTGTGAATAAACAGACCTTAAATGACAAAACCCAAGAAAGGATCTGGGTTTAATATTCTGAACATTTTCTAGAAGAAAACTCAGATAAACTGCTTCCCACCTTGTCCTTCAATTTCTGTTGCTTTATTCTGCTAACCTCTCCCATAACCCTCCTACATTTTATGCCTGCTTCTCATGCTTCTGCAGACCTTCCTGTCTGCCTCCACCTCTTCTTCAGATCCCTCCACACTGCCTCTTCTGCAATTTCTTATTCAAACTTTTTTCTTTACATATTCTTTACTTCCCACCAACTTAAATTGGATTTTTCTGTTTCTTCACAGTCCTCCTCTAGGAACTTATTACCTACCACCTAGGCTGAGGAGTTTCCTTAGAAGTGCACGAGACAGAGGCTGTTGTAGATCTCACTTAACTTTTGCCTTCACATTTTATAGAAAAATGGGATATGCATTAATCAAGTACACTGTAAATAATTATGGAGATGAAAAAGGGGAAATAATTCAGTTGCAAGGAAGTTTTTAGAAAATTTCTAATTTTAGGGTAAAATCATGTCACTTGGCAACGTTATCCTTACAGTTGCCTATAAGTAAGAAAAAGACTTTTTATGCATTTCATAGTGATGACTTACAATGGAAGTGTGCTTTTGGAGTAGGTAAACTTAAAAATAGTTTTGGAACAGATGGAATCACATATTTTAGCAAATAAAGCATTTTAAAAAGCAATTCACACAGCTAAGCAAGAGCAGCCAATACAGATAATAAATGTTAAAAAAATCTATTTGGTGGACACAGTAAAGTGTGACAAAAAACTATTTGTAACATGTATGTCAGACTACATAGTCTCTCTTTACCGTCCTAGTAATAAGAAGATATATTCCCCATAGGGCCAAGATAAACAAAACAAAAATGTTAAACAATGTGCAATATGTATTTTTCACATACTCTTCACTGTGTAGCCTGGGCTTAATACACTTTACCTGCAAATAAGCAGATTACGTGATAAAAATTCACAGACAATATTGAGAGAAGAACACTTAAAATATATTTGAGGAACCCACACACATGAAATAATACAGCTTGGTAAAACAGTGGAAAAAATATTTGAGTAGATTTTTTTCTATATTCTGTCTTTCAGCTCTAAGGAAAAAGAAGTCAAAAATATAGTAAGAAATTGAAAAGACAGAGGAGTGTCCTCTTGGCCAGTGCAAACAGCTACACTTCAAAGGATGGATCAGAGGAACAGACTATGCAATTATTTGCATAACCAAACAAGATTTTGTGGACAGTATACAACTGTCGTAAAAGGGAATTTGCTCAAGTAACACCAAGAACTTTGAAGTCTGTTTCTTAGGGCCTATAAAATGTATGATGAAAATAAAAAATAAGAGCAATACAAGATCTAGTTAAACTAAGATAGAGATGCAGTAAACTAGAAGTGATATAAATACTATATCTATATGTTTGATGCCAAAGTATGAAAAAAGGTTAGGATGCACCTGATCCGTCTGAGTGAATAAGCAAATCTGGGGAAATTATCATAAAGAAATCCTGGTTTTTAATTCTGCATCCAGCCCTATGAACACTGCTATGACATGGATTATTCAGGGATATAATTGAGAATTAAGACAGAAAGAGTAGCACTTATGAATAATTACAGTGCGTTGCAACTCATAAAGCAGAATTCTTGGATTGTAATAGGCTTTTCTAATTTCCAAATGAGTCACTGTTTTTATAACTGTAAATAAGAGCTGAAGACAGGTCACACAAATTGTATATGTTTTCCTTAATGTAAAAAAAAAAA
>WEIU01005029.1:46038-87869 GCA_013389925.1 Aegithalos caudatus | reverse complement strand
GGGATGCTGCTGGGCCTGGGCCGGCCCCGGCGGCGCCGCCTCGCCCGCCTCGCCTGGCAAACAAACAACAGAGTTAGCGCGGCCCCGCCGCTGCAGCTCCGCCCAGGGAGGAGCCGCAGCTCTGGGGGCTTCAGCCGGAGCACCCTGCTTCGAACAGAAAGGACATTGTGAGAGAGCGCTGTAGGGACAGGCAAAAGGAAACGGGAAGGTTGGATAACCAATAGTCACAGGGTGCAGAACCCCAGTGCTTTAAAGCGATGGTTTAGATCAAAATCTAAACTGAACTGAAGAGTCAAAACCCCCCACGTTTTGTTGCTGGCACTTTACAGAGACGGTGTCATTCTGCTGTTTGGGAGCTTCACAGAATGGCTGAGGTTGGAAGACCACTGGAGATTACC
Organism: Aegithalos caudatus; assembly: GCA_013389925.1. NCBI lineage: Eukaryota > Metazoa > Chordata > Aves > Passeriformes > Aegithalidae > Aegithalos > Aegithalos caudatus. The sequence goes on along the minus strand of WEIU01005029.1, from coordinate 87,471 downwards.
TGGCTCAAGCAGCGTCCCCTAGGGTACATTACTCAGGATGTGTCCTGGTGGATTTTGAGTATCTCCGAAAGGGGACTCCACAACTTCTCTGGCCAATCTATTCCAAGGCACGGTCAATCGCACAGTAAGGAAGTTCTTCCTCATATTCAGGTGGAATTTCCTGTGCATCAGTATCTGCCCATTGCTTCTTGTTCTACTGCTTGGCACCACCAAGAAAAGGCTGTCTCCATCCTCTTCACACCTCCCTTTAGATACCATCCCTTCTCTATCTTCTCTTCTTGAGGCCAAACAGTTCCAGCTCCCTCAGCCTTTCCTCATAAGTGAGGTGCTTTAGTCCCCTAATCTTCTTTGGAGCTCTCTGCTGGACTAACTCCAGGTCTCTCTTATACTGAAGAGCTCAGAAGTTGTATCCTTACTGTCAAAAAAATTCATAATTGCCTAATAATAGGTATATTTATGTGTTTTTAAAAAAGGAAAAAAAACACCCATTTGTCAATCCGTGTTTTATTTCTTTAATTTGTACTCAGTTCGGCTATTAATAAGGACAATTTCTTTATCTACATGAAAAGCATACTTTTCCTGAGACACTTTGTAAATAATTCTAAATTGGGGGATCATTTCTTTAGGGCATTTGTGGTTACTGAAAATTCTATTTGTGTTGCTACAAATACCACAGTAGTGTTTACTCATAAAAATGAAGAGTAGCCTGAAAATTCTTTAAATACAGTTTTGGCATAACTTTGTCTTTAAACTGGTCCTCTAATGTGTCCTTGTGATAAAGCTGCATTCTAATCAAAAGCCTTTTGGGTTTCACTGTGAAATGACCTAGAAGGAAAACTGTATCTGGCACTATCAGGAAAGAGAAGGAGAAATGCTTTTTTTTTTTTTTTTCCTTGGCAATACACTGTCATTTGGTAATCAAAGAATATCCAGTTTCTGAATGATGAAGGATCCACTGGAACACTCAGGGCAACAACTGTGCTTTTTTCCACATTTCATTCATTATCAATATTCTTAACTTTCAAAATAACCACCTTAACTGAAAATCCAATAAACTCAATATCTGATTTCAACTTTTGTGCCAATGAATTACTTCACTGTGCAGGATCAAGAGAATGTTTTAATCCCTCTTCTGTTAGCAGGCTACCTTGCATAAGTAATCAGTAATGATACCCGATCTTATTCTGTGCTGAGGACAGGCTGAATGGGATTAATATATTATTAGGAAGAACTGAATTTCCAATTAGGTGTCTGGATACTTTGTTCAGCTGTGATTTGTAATGCTGAAGACTCATCTGGAATTACAGGCTCGCAATTATGGTTGGGTTTTCTTTTTTTTTGCAGTCTGCTTTTTTTCCATTTGCATTATCTAAATTATATGCATTTTTTTTTTCTTACAGAAATTCAGCAAGTACCAAAACTTTGGAGTGAGGAATAATTGCAATTGATTATGTAACCCAATCATCCCTCATCTTGAGTATGGCAGTATGAATGGTAGCTGGTTTGTGAGCGACAACTGTTGAAACAGAACTGTTAAAGCTGGGATAGGATTATTTTGACAGTCCTGCAAGATATTTTGTTACCAAGGACTTCTTCACAAAGTAGATCAACCAATTAATTTAATCTCTTCAAACTTATAAATCTCTACATATTAATTTAAATTACCAGCACTACTTGAGCATTCAAAACCTGAAAAGACCAGTAAGAGAAAAATGGATGACCTATTTTATTGCTCGAAGGCTGTTAGACTTACAGCATTTCGGCCTATTATACTGTCCAACTCAACATCTCTGAGTATTATATCAGCTGGAAGTGCAAATGCCTATCAATTTAAACCCCAAATCCATGTCTCTGCCTACCTCAGCTAAATAACCAAGTCAAGGAGGCTGAGGAGAGCTGAACACACAGGGAAGAACAAGAACAAGAGACAATTAGTGACAGCTAGTTAGTAATTTGGGAGCCTTGTATTTCCAAACCATGCCAAATAGCTTTTAGATACTCAAAACTTACAGCAGAATCCAGAGCTAGAAAAAAGCCAGAGTAGAAGCTAAAAAGTTCAGCACAAACATGAGTGGAACGAAAGCTTCTGAGAGTATGAATATAATTTAAATCGTAAATCTCAATGCCTGGGATAGAAGTACGGGAGCTTCTCATAGCTGCAGAGAGTGCCCTCATTCACTGGACTTGCTGTACAGCTCTTTCTTGAGGTGGTGTTACTGTCGTCCACAGAACAGAAAAGACTTACTCTTGCTTTTAAGGTGTGATGGAGATTGTGCTGTTTACAAAGATCCCTGCAGCAAGCCTCAAAATGGTTTTTAGCGTGTCTCCACCATGGTGTCATTGCAAATAAGGATTTTTTTGCTGAACGTTTAAACTTACTTCAGAGAGAATTCACTGGGGAGCCTCTAGAACATTTTCTATTTTCTTTTGTAATTTTTTGTGTCTCTTAAAAATATAAATTATGGCACTTGCAAACATAGCTGCCATCATTTGAAATTCCTATACAATTATAGGCAAAATACTTGGAACTGTACAGGTCTGGAGCAACAAGCATAGCACTAATATGTAAAACAAAACTGTCAGCTGAACTTATTAAAAAATAGCATATTTACATTTTGTTGCCCTTAAATTACTTCTGCAAAGGCTGTACCAAATATGCACAAACAGAATACACTTAAGAAGAAGCTGCAGTATGTTTTTTCCTCTTACCATGCAAATGCTTTGTGCCCTAGATCATAAATTCTGCTTATCTTTACCAAATCTCCATATTCCTGTTGATATAGCAATATGTGCACAGCTTGTATATGACAATGACCAAACAGTTTTTTATTCTGATTCTTGCATGGAAAGTATGAGGTGCATTTCCTGATGATACAACATGTTAATTGGAACATACAACAGGCCATCCTTTAGCAGCCACATCACAATTAAGCTACAATCAATTCCTTCTATAGAGATTGCTTCAAATTGTATGCTTTTATTATATTAAAGAGGGAAAGAAAACAGCCACGCAACACCACTTTTATACTAAAAAGGTAAAAAATAGAATAATGTGATAAGGGAATTATGGAAAACTCTTAAAAAATGAAGAAAAAGTGTCTCTGAAACAATGTAAATAATGTTGTTCTACATCTAATTTTACTTCCACTATTGTGAACAGGATTTGCATTGAAGTTTCACTGCACTTCAGTTTCCTATCTGCACTGTAAAACCCTTGCTGGAGCAAGTTTTGCGATTCTTCTAGAACTGAGAGAAGCTGCATATCTGGATTTTTCCAAGCAGCTGCAGTGGCCCTTACAGAAGTGACCGTATGTGTCTGGTTCAAAAGAACAGCTGTACAATTCAGTTTTGCCCCCTCAGCGTCTGCTGGGGATGCCTTGCATTAGGAAAGGGCCTTTGGACCATATGGGTACCACAGGAAAGAGAAAGAACACCAACTTCAGCTATGAAGTGCTATTTCCCTTCTTTTACATGTTCAAATCTGGTGGAAAAAAAAAATAAATAAAATAATGCAATCCTATGCAAAGGTTCAGTGCAACCAGCACCAGCCCTCAAGCTCATATCCATGACACTGGATGAGTTGCCAAGATCAGCAGATACTCTTTTGCTCTACATACTCAAATTGCCACGGGCTGGCTGAAGATGAAAAGCAGTAACCTACCTTGAGCGTGGGAGAGTATAGCAAAAGACTACCAGAGCTGAGGTTGTGAATTTGTTGTTTGAATAAGTTGTCATCAAGAAATATAAAAAGAAAGGCTTAAGAAAAAGACATAGTATTTGCTAAATAAAGTGCAGAGGGACATCACAAATTATTAAGACAAATTCATATTATGGTTCAAATTACTAAAGAAGCTCCACACATTCTAGAGGGAATAAGAATTTGTTTATTAAGAATTACTCTCTAACTTCCTTCGATTATTATTGTGTATTTAGCTAATACTGTCGTGTATGGGATTTTTTGCCAATAACCTGAAAACACATGTATGAAATTAGTCTTCCAGTTAAATAAAAGGTTGCATCTAAAATTCTGAAAAAATCAACTGGCTCAAAAACTTCTCAAGAGTATTTGTACATTCTTGAGATAACATCTAATTCTGTATTGCACTGCAAACATGCTGTTTTACTTGACATAGGTATGCTGTCTAAAAAAATACCTTTTTTTGCTGTTTCCTCCAAATATGTAGATGCTGATATAAAAATGCATAGAAGGAAGAAGTTCCTTCAGCCCTGAAGATGTATGACAAAGCTGCCCTCAGTCATGGCGCTGCCACACGTTTCCCCTTTACCTTTGCCCAGCTGAACTGGCATGCTTTCAGACTTCATCATCCTCTGCTGCTGTGACTGGTGGTGCTGCTGCTGCTGCTGGTGGTGCTGCTGATGCTGAGGGGCTTCCACTGTGCTCCTGCTTGTCATTGAAGGGGGAGGGAAGCTGCTCCCGCTGGCAGGAGTGCCCACTGCCCCACCTGAAGCCATGGCCGGAGCAATGAGCTTTCGGCCAAAATTCAGTAAGCTGTTGGAGACTTTGTTAATGTTCAGAGGGGCAGCTTTAGCACTGGCACTGAGAAAAGAAGAGGAGAAATCATTGCATCATTGCCAATGGTTTGGACAGGCACAGCCATACATTCATTGTTCTTCAAAACTTGGAGATAAAAATCAAAGATTTGAATGTTACAGAGAAGACCTTTATTACAGATGCACTGGAACACACAGAGACCACAGGGACTGGGTGGGGTATGAATTCTTCCCAGCCAGAAGTGGACTATTTTTTTTTTTTTTGGTCCTTCTCCCTGAAAAATGTAGACTAACCCCAAATAAAGTGAGTTTGTGCCGATTTTCTTAATTTTCTTAATTTGCTTTCCTAAATTAAAAAAAAAAAAAGGAAATAAGAGTGCCAAAAAGCAATCCAGGCTCCACAGAATCAAAAATCTTATAAAAGTGAATTTTTGCACTTATTCAAAGACTGTTTTAACATTTATTTCTGCTAGATTAAATTATCTCCAATGTTTAAAATTACTCAACCCCAAGCATCTCTTTCAGCAAGCAAAGCTAAACTGTCCTTTTGGTTGGCAGAGCTAGATGTCTTGTGCTCTGAATCCACCTTCTGCCCAGCCCAATCATTTCAAACCAAGCACTTTTTAACAAGAATCCTTATTTCTAACATGATTTTGCTGAAGAATTGCTTCAGGGTATAACACATATACTGAATCACAATCCCTGTAATTGTTACTTTTTATTTTTAACTACAGTGGCTATTTAATTCACTTCAGTTATATGCAACATTAAGAATGAGGAAATTGTTGAACCATTTAATTTGTCTAAAATAAAGAGGCAAAGAACCTTCTAATTCCCAGTGGGAGTGTTCACATAACCCACAGATTAGCAAAGCCATTTCTATTTGTTCATGCAATAATTCCCTGCCTTATATAATTAATGCTTGAAATACCCTTCACAGAAATATAGCACAACCACAAAGACCTTTTCACTCCTGAGGTTTTATTTTACTGATCTGTACTTCCATGATATAAATAGCTGTCCTTTAAAAATATGAAGAAATGTAATTAAAAACAACACAATCATTGTACTGGGGAAAAATAGCTTTACAATGTTTTGGGGAAGTTGAACTAAAAATAAACTACAAATGAATTAATATGGGTAATTTATAACTTCTTGCAGACACCTGGAAGAGTAATTTTGATTTTGGTCTTCCTATAACTTCTCTATTTGTCTCCAGAGATGGTTTTTTTTTAGAATACACAATACAAACATGCACACACATATAGAGCACATCTAGAAAATAATAACAGCTGAGTTGTTTAGAGTCAGAATAGATACCCAGAATAGACAGAAAAGGGGAGCTATCAGAAGGGACTATGACAGCCTGCACACTCACAAGATACAGCCCCAAGCCGTATGGGGTGCTTCTGCCATATACTGGTGATGAAGAAAGATGGCATCTAGAATTTTTTAGGAGGGACAGCAGGGCAGAGATTGGGACCAAGTGTTGATTCCCAATTTATGGAAGCTGGGAAAGAATGATGGCTGAATACTAATTACAGGATGTTTCTGTGTCTCCCGATTTTATTGACTGCTGCTGGTGTTACAAGAAGTCCTTCCACAGTCACCTAGAATGACTGACAAAATCAGTATGAGGAAAGCATCTGCAGAACTATAAAATACTGTTGCAGGAGGTCCAAATGGTTTCAAAAGCAAACTGAGTAATTGTGAGAGACTGAAGTGTTAATGGTTAGTGACTCAAACAATTGCCGATGTGCAAAAGCTGCCGGTGCTTTGCTGAGGCCAGGTTTGTAACCCCCCCAACTGAATGGGAGGAGATTTTTTGGATGTTTCGTGGCTCCTGGGTGAGAAGTCTTCTGACCCTGACCCTAAGAGAAATCCAGAGATGACAGTGCACTTGGTCCATACACTGCCTGCACTGAGTGACTCAAGGACTGCTGTTGTATCACAGTGCAGGATCTTTGCTGCAGCACAAAGTGGAATTTCTGAAGTTATAGCTGATACTGCTGCAACACCCAACACTGCAAACCCAACAGCCACAATATAAGCACCCGTGTGATTGAGCATTGATGGTTTGGTTTCAAAGTCCCCTTCTAATTGTCCTGCCTGGGTGGAAGGAGCCAACATAGAGTCATGGCTTGCAGTTTATTTCAGGCAATTGAGTGCCAATACTGCACCCTTAACCACTGCTCAGCTGGCACAGGCTTGGAAGGGAGGGCAGTACACTTTTAACAGCCTCCTGCAGGGGTATGAACGTTCACCCACCATTGTGCAGGGTGTGCAATGAACAGTCTTCCTCCCTCTGGAAACGAAATTAATTAGAGGAGAACCTCCTGAAAACATGGGGGAAGCAACAACAGCAGTGTGAAAAGCACTTCATGAGACAGATGTTGAGATTCCACCTGAGAAATATCTTAAGTCCAAGCTGTTAAACAACTTTAGCCATTAAGGGGTAACCTGTCCAGACCAACCCCTGAGACTTGTATTGTCTTCTTTTGCCAGGAACGATGCCAGCACACTCCCACTGAAGATCAAAGGACATGAGTTACCCCTCTAAGGTCAGCCCCCTGAGGAGTCCAACACTTTGGTCCCCTAAGACCCTCCAGACCCTGGATTTACCAGGTTAACCAGTTCTCAGTGAGGGATGGCCGGTGGAATTATATGTGAAGGCTCACAGAAAATAGCCAGGGAGATTTGATAATAACTTTTCCCTTGGGCTCTTTTAAATATTTAGTTATTTTTGTGGTAGCTACAGGAGTACCAATGTCAGCATTTCAAATTGAACTTGCTGCTCATGGATTATGCCAGGCAAGAAAAGGTGTTGGGTACATGAATCAACAATGGATTTCTCCCTTTTAATAATCTGCCTGTAGTAGGCTGAGTTTTCTCTTTTTATAGGAACCTGTTAATAGATGAGGTCAAGCTGAATGGGATCTCGATTAGTTATCAACAGTTGCAATAAATCTCATTACATTGCTGATTTTGGGGGTCATACCAGTAATAACTTGGCTGAGATTCAGAACCCAAACTTTAGTATATTTTTCCCTCTGTTTACTGAAAACAATCACTAAAGTTGGAGTTTGGGGTGCTACATATCACTCACTCACCTGAAACATTACCTTAGAAGGAAGATAATGGCTTTCACATTGAGTCCTAGGTTTACGTTGTCTCTAAGTCTAGAACCTTGACAATCACTGAAAAACCCCCTTGACTTTGCACAAAAAATTATATTTACTGAAAGTAAGTGATTTACACTGACAGGCCACCTGAACAACAAAGGCACTGGACACTTTGAGCTTAATGCATCATTGGAATTGTGATAGCACACAGATGCAGGAAACAAAGCTTATAGAGAGGCTTGTGTATTTGTGTCCAGCAGCTTGCTTCTTTCTTGTTCCCTTTTTTTTAGCTATATTTTGCTTAATAAAAATGTGTCAGTTTTTCTTCTACACAGTTTGATTTGCTGCTTTGACGTCTATGTATACCAGGACAAATTAATTTATTTGCATTTTTCAGATGGTTGGAAAGAGACTTCTTGAGGAAAACTACATTTTACAATAAGTAAATAATGAACAATAAACATGAACAATTTCCAAGCCTTTATGTTCAAACCATAATTTTTAGAAATGCTTCCAACAGTACAAGAATGCAAGAACGTTTTAGAACTACATGACAACTAGAAAGGTTAGTTAGGTTAGAAAGGTTAGCCCCTAATAACCTGTGGTGTGATTCAGCTGTGCTGTGAACTGACATTGCTAATGATCAGCTCAGAACACATAAAATTAACGAAAAATAAATAGTGATGCTATCTAAATATCTTTTCAAGGGGTGGTTTTAAAAAATGTATTGTGAAGTAAAATCTGTGCAATTTCTCTGAATGACAGTTTCAGAAAATGAACAATAGTGAGGTGCTACATCTCTGGAGGACTTACATTAAAAGTGAGCTGAAGTTCAGTAAAATAAGAACAATGTGTCTATTTCTTATCATTTAAATGTCTGATATATTAATGCAAAGGATGATTACAGCCATTAAACATGGATCAATCTACATTTTAGCCATCCAAATGTACCAGACATGCACAACAATTACAAGAAAAATACTGATTGATTTACGTCGTAGAGTTATGAACAGATGCATTTAAAAGTAAGGCATCAGTGTAAAAATATGAGTATCAAGGAGACATGAATTCTATCCACGAAGCAAACAATTTTGTTTCATCACAATAAGCATAATTGACCTTGACTGTGAATGGTGTATTTTTAAACTAGCAGTAGGAAGATGATTCAATCTTTGCAGTTTTCTGCTAAGATGGAAATGTTTTGTTTTAAGCAGGCCTTATTCAAAGGCATTTCTCTTTTCAGTAAGTAATCATTACAAGAGATGAGAGACGAATATATGAATATGACCGATTAAAAAGTTTTGCATGTGATAAAATAAGCAATATATATTAGAGATTTGTCAAGACATTTTAAACATATCAGTGAGCCTCTGGAGTTAAAAGGTGAAATAGACCTGGTAGTTGATTTAATCAATCTCTGCTCACTGCAGAAACATTTCCTAATTTTGCATCTTCCAGTTCTCTCCCTAGTCACATCTTAAACAGTTCTACCACATTTAACCTACTCTGAGCATTCCTGTCTCAAGATGACTTTATCCCAGATTTTCTTCGATCTGAATTATTCTAAACAACTTCCCATGTCCTTTGGTGTGTATTCTGAGTATATGTGTGCAATTAATTTATATTCCTACATATATTTAATGAATTTTTTTCCCTGGGAATTTAGGTTTCCAGCAGGTGTCATTGTTTGGGCTTTATTATTTACTTGTTTTTTGCAAAATCCTTGAAGTCTTCCTTTTTGAAACTTCAAAAATCTTATTTTTCCAGTTTAGGCAACACTTGAGGTAATTTTTCAAAAGAATGAGTAAAAACATTAAGAAAATGCAATAGAATGCAGTAATTTTTGACACCTGTCCTCAACTTTAAAGCATGATTTATAAAGAAAAAGATGATTTTGCAGTCACTCTATTTAGCTTTAATTTCTGCTTCTTTATCCCTTTTTAAAAGCTCCTCAAACAATTCCATTTTAATTTTAGTTGGCTTTTAATGTAGCTGATTTTAACAGAATGTGACAGAGATGCCATGTGTCCAAAAGCCAGCAAGTTCCTGTGAATCAGCAGGCAGAGGGCATGACTGGGGCCACGTGCAACCACAGAAAGTTCCTGTGACTGTGTCACCTGAAGTGTTATGCCCTGAGCTGGACTGACCTGCAGCCACCAGCAGCCACCGGCCAAAGGCACCCACCTTGTGGTCACCCAGAATTAACAGCCTTGATGAAGAATTTTGGCATTATTGATACAAACCACTTCTAAAAGTTGAGAGGAAAAGTTTTGTAAAAATTACTTCCAACTGGATTTACATTAATTCAACTTAGCTTCTGATACATGGATACTCCAGATTGCAATTAGGTGCATTATCAGAATTAGTTCGGCTACAGAATTCACACTGGCAATGTTTACCCTGTTTTTAGGATACATGTCACTGTGTAAAAGTGTCCTCAGCCTCCCTTAAAATGAAGCCAGTGGGTGACTGCAACATTATGTGTAAAAACTTCAATTTTTTCATGTAATAATAGTCAAGGGACAGATTTTAAATAAACGTCATGAAATAAACACATGTACTTCCTCCAATACTACTTATGTAATTCCCATTTAGGATAAACGTGACTTCTGAAACATTTTGTTTATGTAAGGTCTTAGTTTGGTGAACATATATTTAGAAATAGCTTACCGGGTTTTGTTCATCAAGTCTGCTCCACGTGCTTTGTAATAATCTAAATTCTGTTGGAACTGGTGAGTCACCGGTCTTGGATTTCGCTAAAAAAAATAAAAAAGTACTTCATTGTAATTTTATGGGCTATTTTGAAGAGAGACATGAAATATTTTCATTAAAGAGGATTAGAAACTTACAGAACAATTTCTTTTCCTGGGATCTTGGTTTTTCAAGGCAGTAATGTCATTTACATTGAAGTGACAACTTAAAATATTTAACATAAAACCAAATTCTAACTGTAAGTCTCTTCCATGTTCACAGAAATCAGTACTCTTCCACATGGTGATAAGGCTCTTTGGTGTTGTGTTAACATTCCTACTTAAATCAGTAATTCTTGGACAAGAACAGATACTGATATGATTTCTTCCTGCAGGTCAGGTATAGAATTTGACCACCTCCAAGCTAAAGTGCTATGCTTTAAAGAAAAAGGTAATAGTATGGAGAAACTATAGCAAACATTTTGAACTGAATACATCACTACCAGTATCTCTCTTAAGCAAAGAATTAATTTTAGTGAGACAACCTGAACAATCCCACTAGATGGCACACAAAGCCTATTTTTGCTCTCCAAATTTCACCCTACTCAAAACTGAGGCCATGAATAAAGAACTGTTGTCCTATAATAAAATGTATACAATTAATATTGAAACCAGAATCCACTAGTTATTCTCCACTTCTGACACAATGAAACTCTTTCATGGAATCATGCTGCCTTCAGTAGTTCTGAAATCATCCTTTTGGGATCTAAGAATCCATTGAACATTAAGAGTAGACTGCAGTATATGCATAAAGTATTTTGATGTATGCATCCTGAAGGACACTATTTGGAGGGTCAAGTAAATATTTTTAATTAAAAAAATTTGCATGCAGATGGAAATGAAATAATGGAGCCCTTGGAATGAAATAAGAGAGGTCCCTTAAAAAACATATATATATAAATGAGGAATGGCTTAAATAATTTCTAGTGCAAGAGAAAACAGAATAGTAAATGTCTGCATAATGATGAGATATATTGTATAAAAGAGATTGCAATACTTTCTAAATATTTTCTGTAAAGGTTTAATCATTTATTGGCTGTTGCCTTATATTCTGATCTGGCTTCTTAAGTCCTCCTAGTAGTAAATACAGTTTTAGTGAACCATGCATTGACATTTTCAAAACTATTGTACATTACATTTTTTACAGAATCAGTCGTCAGGTGTTTCAGTTGACATGTGGTGTATTTGCACTACAGATTTCATTACACACTAGAGTATCTACAGTCTTATGCACTCATTTTCCACATACCTACAGGTAGCCCTCCTTCCTTGGAAATCTTGTTTCTGGAGGAGGATACTGGACTTGAATTTTAAAGTCCAAAACATTGCATGAATATCAAAGGAAGGAAGAAAAATTATAGAATTGGTAAATACCAAAGGCCAGGATGGTTTCTGGAAGCATATTTAAGGGTGGGAATTTCCAGATTGTTTCCTGTAGTTAGACTTAATCTTGTATGAAATGTCTCATTTTCTTTCTTTGAAAACACAATAAACATTTTAAACATATATGTTTGTAATGTTCATTAAAAAATGAAGCGACTAAAAGCTATTAGACAAGCATTAAAAAAATTCTTATCTATCCTACCACCCACACTGTAATGGCTGTTCTACATTTTTCATCTCCTCTTATAAAAACAATGTTTGAATAACTCTACCTATTCATAAAGCTTGAAAGTCAGTCCTCATCAACTGACAGCAATAACAATGAATCAGCTTTAGTTACTATTGCTCTAGTTTGGTAATTCAATACATTTCTATGATAATCAAATCCAAACTGACGTGATGAGAATAACTGATGGTTCTGTGACTTCTGTGTGAGTAATCAAACAGTATAACTTTTCTCCTATGAATTAAGTAACTTCTTTCCTTACATGTTATGAAGGGTAAGGTTGAAGAGTAAGAGATGGTTAAAATAATGGGCACTTCTAAGACATAAGACAGCTCTTTGAAAAGTATGAGTTACCAGGTGCTAGCCAGATTTGCAATTTGCTTCCAATAACTCAGTATCTATTGATAGTTAGCAAAAACATTGAAATGTCTTTTTCACCACCAAATAAATAATAAAAAAGATTATTACACATTGCTTCTGAATTAAATAAAAACCCAAAATCAAAACAAGAGGAAAAGATCATGTGGAATAGTATACTGGAACATATTTATGCAGAAATGACAAGTAATTGAAGACACGAAAAGCTGATCTACTATCTAAGCACTTAAAGCCATTAATAGGAATAACATCTAACTTGAACATACGAATGAGGCTCAAGCATTACTTTCATAGGGGCCTATTTAAATTCCTGTGAGGTTTAAAGGTATCAAAGGAAAAAGCAGATTAAAGTACTATTACATGCAATGAAAAAAAGCTATCTGAAAAAACATTAGAAATGCAATATAGTAAATGCCAAGGGTTACTACTGCAACTTCTTTTGTAGCGTCACTGAGATATCCTCTCAAAAAATTCCAATATTTAAAAAAGCTCAACCTGATATATATGTTAGCAGACAAGTATTGGTGAAATATCACCACAGAAAATTTAAGTATTTCTGAAAACTGAAATTAAGACAGTAAAAAATACATTATTTTGAAGATTATGATCTTTATGTCACTGTGCTTGTCCTTTAAGTTTTGTATTCTTTTCAAAAATTTTGTTAAGTTAAATGTAAAAAGGAGAACAGAAATTCTACATGGCTATGATGCTTGTTCCTTAAGAGTTTTAAAGTAATTCCTCTCTCTAAGCATTCAATTTGAGCTGTCCCCTAAATTACAGCCTATGTGTTAGGACTAAGGACTAAATTTATTTACAAAAAAAATACCTCTGTTGCTTAAGATATTCAAAGCAACCATTGTTTTCTTACACGGTGCAATTTAGAATGATTCAATTTCTATTTTTCATTACTTAAATAAGTAAAGTTATTAATTTTCTTTCTCAAATTATGTACATTATTTTGTTACTAATTTGGACAAAGTATTTTTTTTCTTAAAAGTATAATGCTAAAATGAGAGTGAAATCAGTCCTTTAAATTTACAGTTTGTTGAATCCCTCCAAAAGGATTATATGAGAGCTGAGGGCATTATACAGATTAACACATATATGATTTTCCTCTGGTAAGGAAAGAGAGAGCAAAAATCAGAGAAAACTGTCTTTGACAATACTAAAATCCCCCCTTTCCCACACCCATTTTGTAGGATTAGTCTGCTGGATTTATATTTCTTCTAATCTTAATGTCTATTTAGAGTTAACACAGTTTCGACTGGTAGAAAATGCTCAATTTATGCTTTCAAAAGGACAATATATGAAATTCACATGTAGAAACACATAGAAATTGATGTGATTTTGGACTTTGTCTCTTCAAAATATATTAGCTACAATCTAAGTGGAAAAAAAGCCTGAAAATGTTTCAGGTATCTCTGATGCACTCCTGCCTCTGAGACTTTCTTAGCCTAAAGATCCTCCTGTCCCCAGCTCATTTGCCTGCTGAAGTCCTCTCCCTGTCCTCCTGACTATTCCCAGCCACCCCCACACTAATTCACTCCAATTCCCACAGCTGCCAGGAGGTCCTTTATCCTCTTCCAGGGACACGGGGCTGAGCTAAGGTATGCCCACAGCTTCACCTCTCCTAGGCGAGGGACTGACGCTGTGGTCAGAATCACACTGAATGCAACTGATTCCCTAAACCTGCACAAACTGCTGAAAAGCAAGTTTCCCACCAGCTAAGGATCCTGCTCCATGTGCTCAAATTCCCAAGTAAACCCCTTTTCCTCCCTGGCCTTTGGAGACACGTTGCACCACGTTATGGAACAGACAGGATATAGCAAAGCATGTTTGTGTGTGACAGAAGTCACAGGCTGTTCTACAACGTACCTGATATCTCACCCCCTGACTACATTGCATGTCTAGAAGTTTACATGCAGGTGCAAGTGAGGAATCTTGATAATACTCTTCTTTGTTGAGGTGTTTTTTTTTTTTTTTTCCNGAAAAAAGATTTTCAATATATCTAACAAAAAATGAGACTTATTTTAGCAAACATGCTATTGCCTCAATGCCAAGGGAAAAGCACTTGTCATTAGAGAAATGAATTGCTCAGCTGTTTATAAGCAAAAAGCTCTAGGGGAATTTCTTAAGGCCCAAACCACAAAGCATTGCAGGGTTACACAAACATATGTTGCAGGTGTTTTAGGGTATACAGGTGGGAAAACCTCAGCTATGAAAAAGAATACTCCACCTAATAGATTGTATCTGAAACTAGATAACCTCAGTGCAACAGAGAAAAAACAAACAAGACAGCAGCAGTGAATTCTACATCCAAGCACAATAGGCTGACCAAAATAATCATCTCACTACTGTCAAATGGAATTTTTTAAAACAAATGTTTTCCAATATATTATCCAAATTCTGCCAAACATCTACTGCTTTTTCCCCTAAACTACTAATATTTTAGCCTGAATCAAAACCCAGACTGAAACAAATATATGTACAAAGAAGAGAAGGATCATGATGGAATGTTCTACTTATTTAAACAATTATTTTTAGGGAGCCAATTTTCTCCTTTTTCCCCTCGTCAGCTGACATGGCAATATAGGATTTCTTCATAATTCTTGTACTGCCTAAGACATTTTTGCATTAAAATTCAATTTTTTTCCCCTTCATTTGTTTCTAGTGAAAGTTGGAGGATCATGTGACCCTAAATTCAAATAGGATTGAGAGGTCAGGAAAGGTTGACCGTTTCTTGCTAGATCATCTATGCTACTTTCTTCATTAAAGACGACATATACATGACAAGAATTTTGACTGGGAACAGAGCTGAAATATAGCAGCTGAGATGTGGATGAGGAATACAGGTTGTTCAGTTCAGCAGCAGCTTTTCTATTAGGCACTAATAATTAATACAAAGCATTTACTAATTATTGCCTAATAACTTGAGAGAAAATTTCACCTTTTTTCTTTTATTCTTTGTCAGATATTTAAGCAGCTGTCTCCACCCCACATGAACACACTTACCCAGTGTAAGCGAAGGCTTAATATTACAGAAACATATCACAGTATTTTGTATACTAAACAACCAACCCACCCACAACTCCAAAGCACCCAAAGCAAAAAAACATTCCTCAAACAAACAAAACTTTTCACCTAGTAATTCTCCTCTTTCCTTATTATACCTTCTGCAGCAAGCAACCTGCTGAAGCACAAAAGGTATTTTATCCACCTATGAACCATTGAGTTATTAGAATGAAAAAAACCAGCAAGATGTTAGATAATATGAGGTACTATTGCCAATTCAAAAGTGGTTCAAGGCCAAGAGCAAAATACCATCTAAAACACAGATTGACAGTCTATCAACTCTGTGTATGAAAGCAGCACAAGAAGGGTACACTGCACAGAACTAATAAAGAACTTCCTTTAATCACAGGAGTCAGGAGATCCATGCACTAATATTGGTGTTGGCAAAGGAATGCAATAAACCTCAAACTGGGAATAATGCTTCCTGTTTACATTTTTCAGAAGATGCTAAGGGTTCAACCACAGACCTTGTTATTTACAATGCAATAACAGCATGAAGAATTATCATATTGAATTGTTTCTAACGAAAATTAAGGAGGATTTTTTTTCCCCTAAGCAACAAAATTTCCCAGGGGGAAAAAAAAAAAAGAAAAAAAAAAGAAAGAAAATTCAGAAATTCAGTTAATTGGGTCAAGAATGGAAGACACCCCTGAACTCTGATTAGGCTGAAATAAATTATCTCCAGTTTTGTTACGTGACAACCCTCCATTCCCCTGGCAACTAGAAATTTCAGACACCAGGAAGATATTTTAAATACTGTGCGTTATGGTCTGTTTTTAACTTCATACACACATGCTTTCTCTCACATGGGCATTCTATGACAAGAGATGAAGAACTGAAAAAAAATGACAAGTGAGACTTAAAAATGCTTCAGTGACTTGAGTGAAAGAAATTTCTAGTTGTGTATTTTGGCTTCTTGTACTAACTGATTGGGAAGCCTTTTTTTTTTTTTTTTTAAATTTTCATTTATAGTATTACAGCATATTGCCTTTTAACAGGTAGATCAAATCCTACCAAATCAGCTTTTATTGATATTCCAGACAAAAAGACTCCAACCTGCCAACGTTCAAGTTCATAACCTGTGTAAAATCCCCATCTTGCATCAACAGAATCGCTTAAGTACCTTTTAAATCTGCCTCTTAATTTAGTTGCCTATTTTTCAGCTGAACCCTTGGTTTTAAGAAGTAAATTAACTAAATAGTAAGGTATAAATCTACACAGTGTTCAGCTCTACCCCGTGACAGATTTATGCTCTGGCATCTTGCAGCCTCACACAGTTAGGAACAGGAGTTTTACAACATTGTGGAGGAAAGCTCCAGGCTTTTGAAGGGAACACACAGCAAGCCTCGCTTTAAACCCTGGAATGCTCCAAATTATGAGATTTAAAATATGACATCTTTATGTACAGAAAAGCTACCACATTATGGTTTTATTGGCACTCGTTTTGGACAACCTGCATAACTCACTGATGGCTTTGTGAGTAATGCAGTTATCCAAAGCTTATACTTATACACCCCTTGCAACCACACTTACAGCATTACATCTTCTCCAGATACATGCTTGTACACAAATCTCACATATCAGGGAAAAACAAGAACATTTTAAGGTGCTATTTGGTTATTTCCACTACAAGGAGAAGAAACTGGATAATTCATGTTCTGCGTGTAATGTGCTACATAAACCACTTGAAAAAGGTCCCCAGGGGAGGGAGAAAAGCTCATTCACAGAGCCCCATGCACACACCACACCAAAATGAATATGACATCCAAGTCTTGTGAAACACAAGAGAAGCTAAGGGCCTGGTGCTGCAGGACAAGCAACTCCTTTCATTTAGAATTTCAATCACGAGGAATTATCCTAGAGGGAGATTTTGATCACTACTGCTCCTTAAAAAGACAAAGGACAGAAGACATAGCATCTCCAAACCTAATTTTCCATAAAAAGTTACAGCAAAGGATAAAACATACCATTCCCAGGTCTATCTTGACAGTATTTTGTTCTTTCAGAGAAGTGCTTTCCAATACAAAGATATTTAAATAGCCTTCATTACAATTGATACACTAATATTTACCATAAAATATGTAGGCACACAAGCATTATATCTGCATTTATATCAGAAGAGTCTGAACTCAAATTTCATCATTATAGATTGGATGTGATTCAGTAGTTAATCTTTTGTATATTATTGAAAAGTTATGAATCAATTTTTATATAGCTCACAGTTTGTGTTTTGCAAATTTTAGTAAATAAATTATGACATGGAGAACTTTTGATTAAGTAGAATCAAAGTGCTTTAAGTGCTTCCTTTTGATAAACTATCTTGCAAACTAGAAATGATTAATTGAATTGTCAGGTTGAGCATACAAAGAACCCATAATCACCTCACTCTAACACTGTTAAATACATTTTATAAGTGTAAGTTTATAAATAACATTATTACTTTTTTAGGAGATGGTCAGTAGCTTTAGATGTCTTTTTAAACAGAAGTAAACCTATCAACTGAAAGAAACAGCCCCAAGAAATTCACAAGCAGTAAGTTTTATTAGTAGCTAAGGTAATTAAGAGCTTAAAATGGTTCAGCTTCTTGCTTTAGCAGCAAGTACAATCAGAATTTCTTTTACTTTGCTACTGAGGGTGTAAACCTGCTCAAATAGAAAGAACAGTTTAAAAATTCTGTCCTCCACAGAGAACTTTCTGGTTCATCATGTCTTGGAGACTTGCTGTCAAATGTTAGCCAGAAGTAGAAACAGTAGCTCCTAACTCACCTTTAGCCATTTCCTCTGAAGGACTCTGCACCTCCTGACCCTCCCAGAAATCAGCAGCTGCACCACCCACTCCTTCCTGCCCATAAGGAGGCCAGGGGCTCTCCTTCCTGCTGGGACTCTCAAGGTGGGCAATGAGGACAACGAAGTCACCTGGGTGGGCTCTGCTCTTGCTGCCAGCAGGCGACTGCAGCACCACCTTGCTTGGCCCCACACAGAACTGGGACAAGTCCTTTGCTTCTGCACCATCTGACTTGTGGCATGGCTTTAACTATGAGAGGTGTCACTGTTCTCAAAGTTTTGCTTTATTCCATATTATTTCCCACCATATTCCTATTAATTTAAATGTAATAGCTGTTTAGCTTAGATGGGTACGGTATTTGTGGGTTCTGACCTACACAGCTGGCCTGTGTGTGCAACACTAGAGAGTGAGCAACACTTGGGAACTGTATTGCCACTGGCAATCCAAGAGATCAGCTTTCTCCCTGGAGTGATGACGGCTGTCTTGCATGTGGTGCTGCAGAAGGAGAAGCACTACGAAAGGTTTCTCATTTGAAAAGTCTTGACTAGATGACTAATCAATCACTTTCCAAGTTTCTTCCTGAAAATATAACTTGTGAGATACAGGATATATTGTGGATGACTATTTTATGGTGGGTGGATTAAATGGTTAATGTACCAGTTAAGAGATTGCAATGGACTTTGAGAAAGATAACAAAGCCATTGTATCACAAGTATTGACCATGTAGCCTTTTTGTATTCTAAAATTCATAGGTGCACTGGGAAAGAAGGTGTTGAAATAAATGCACAAAAATGAAGCAGATTTTTAATTCATGATACACTTACTATTTTTATGTGGTACTATGGCAACATGGTTATTCCGAGTAATTTATCATTAAACTCTTAGCCGCCTGTCATACCTTATTCTATTAATGAAACACAATAACTGAATATTTAAATCAATAATTCTTTAAACAAAGCACAGACTATTTCATTGGAAAATATAAGTTTCTCATCTTAAGAACATGAACATAAAGAGTAAGTTAATATCATGGTCATCATTAAAAAGCTTAACATGCAGTTACAGAAAGACCATTGATTTATTTAAAGTGAGGTGTTTATATTACATCTAACCTTACTGCATTTGCAAATGGGAATGTTCAAAATGCTTGAGTTCACTACAAGGAATTGAATGTGGTTATAAAAGCAGAGGTCAAGTTGAGAATGATGACACATTTTTGTCCATAAAAATCTATCTACCTTGCATTAAATTTGCAAGATCTTAAACTTTCAGAAATGGAGGCAAATAGAAGTTCTCTGTGAATCACTACAAGTGTTTATTTTTTGTTTCTCATAAGTCCTTTTCTCCCATATGAAGAGATGTGTAGTTAGCTTTTCTGGAAAACCTCATTTCCTTTATCAATAATATCCCATGTAAAGGAAACTCTCCTTTAAAGTACAGGTGACCTTAGTCAGGTAACTCTCCTTACTTAAAGTACAGGCAGCTCACGCTGCACTAGGATATCCATTATCCCAGCTTCCTGATAACTTACTTACTTGTCATGCACCTAAGCCCCCCCTCAATGTGTTATTGCTGCTGAAGTATCAGTCACATTCCTCATGATCAAAACTAAAAGGCAAAAATGTTTGTTCAGAGCCCCCCTCCCCCTTGCAGTTACCCCTGTACGGAAGTGGACGGGCACCCCAGCAGTTCCTCTGCGTGGAGGTACAAATTAATGAGCTGCTAATGCCGGAGCAGCACCAGATCCCAACTTCTGATTGGTTGCAATCTGGTCATTAAAGAGAGGTAATTAATGCCAGATTGCACACACAATGCTAACAAACAAACAAAACAACCCCAAATCTGCTTTTCTCCTGCCACAAACGGCAAAACAACAATACTGACATAACGGCAGCGTTCAAAGGACAGTTGCAGCTCTGCAGCAGCACCTCAGTTAATGAGTGTATAGAAAAGAATTTATCTGAAGAAGAAGAAAGTAAAACTCAACAGCCTTTCAGGCACATGAAACCAGCTTGGAGAAAACTATGAGACGGTGGCAGCTACTTAAGAAGAAAATTCAGCTGAAAATAAATGTACAAAGAGTTTGGTTCAAAATTTCAGCAATGTGTTTTCCCCTTGTCACTCATTGTTCAGATAGTGAATAGTGTTAAAAGCTAGAATGCAAATTTTTCCAAATATTCCTTATATGAGTGATCATGACCATATTTTATTGCTTAAGTTTTCTGGCAGTACCTGTAATTTCAGTCATGATGAACTAATACGACTCCTTTGAAATGTCATGTATGCTTCTCCATGGATTTAGCTAGAATTTAATATTATTGTATAGGCACTTTCAATGTCTGCAAACAGCTAGAATACAATGTTGAGAAAATATCACCAGTAGTAGCTATAATATTATTAGTGTAAGTAACAAATTAATTTCCATCAACCAAGCACACTCTTTTTTTCTTTTCTTTAATTGATAGATTATGATAAAAGATGTCTCCACTGAATTAAGCTCCTAAATAGCTTACTCAATGAATAGGACAACTCGCCATGCTAAAATAGCTGAAAACAAATGTATTTTACAGAAAAATTAAAAATAAATACAGTAAGCTTTCAGACAAAGGACAGTTGTCAGGTTCTTAGTATGCGGTGCAAAACGGTAATGTTCTATGTAGTGGTTGTTTTCTAATAAGTCATTGTGATAAGGTTAACACTTCAACATAGAACAACATACAAATAGGAACACCCAAAGATGAAAATTACTTTGCTTATGTTGCTGTATTAGAATTTTATTTGCTAAAGGGTGAAAACAGATTTTCAAAATTCACAGTTAACTTAAAACAATAGTTTTAAACCTTTTATTCCTAGCCCTGGCTGCCTTCAGGAAGGAAAGAACATCTGGTTATTTAAGGAACACAATATGTTCACATTTTCTATGACTTTTGTTTCTAATTGGGTTTTTTAATTTTTTTTTTTTTATTTGAACAACTCTAGTTAGAACTATGTTTTTTAATCACTTTATATTTTTCCAATGGCCTATCTCCATATCTCTACTTCTTAATTTTGTTGCCTTTGCTGGGAAAATTAACAGCGCTCAATGGTTTTGATAAGGAAAAAAACTGAAGAAAATGAGCCACTCATGGTGTATTAAATATGCAGACACACACCTTCAGTAAATGTTTTTGGATATACATAAAAGAACCTTCCCTTATTTTTTCATTTCACATATACACAATTTTAATGGCCCATTCTTCCATAAGAAGCTCTACTTTTATATTCAGAAGGACTCTAAGTGTATAGAAGTTACTTTAATATAAATAATTGAGGCAATTATCTGTTCAAAGATTAGAAATGTGAAACAAATACTCTGCTAAGAAGGTTAACTTTATCACCCAATGCAAAGACAAAAACACTGATTTGAGCTTTTCATTCCATATTTTCCTAAGAAGTGGAGCTAGCCAAATGCAGAAAAGGCTGAAATTCAATTATTGATCCATACTCATGCCTGTAAAATTAGTATCTCTCAGGTCCCCCCTCAGAGACAGGTGCATTAACTTGTTTTTATCTATTGCATGGAAGTGTATTTCACTTCTGTGGCACTGAAAAATATCAGGGATGCGGTATCTAAAATGTTCTCCCATCTCAACTGCCAACTGGGGTTCGCAAAGTGAAGAGGAAAGCTGCTGCAAGCAGCAAGGTTAATGGCAAGCACTAATTACTTTTCATATTATTGTTAATACTGGGTAATGCTAATGCTTCTAGTAAGGTTTGATTTCACAAAAGGTCAGGAAATTGTACTTGTCCATCTTTAAGAAAAAGAATGCCCCCCATCTTCTAAGCACAACTTTCTTCTGAGGTTTGGGTTGCTCTCCGGGTGATGGCTGCAGTGAAAAGAGGCAAACAAAATGCAAGAGGTTCATCAAGCCTAAGTTTAGCTCTCCTGATAGACTAGATGACAAAAAGTAAGAAGGAAATATCTGTTATGTCAGAGCAAGGAAAGAGAAAAAATAATAGATGCTTTTAGATATACAAACCCAGGTTATCTCCAGAACTGGAAGCTACAGATGGAAAAGCTGTATCAGGTTTAACATCTGATAACAGCTTCCTCATTTATGACAAGATTTTTCCTTAAGAACCTTTCAATTTTATCCACCTACCCCCAACCTTTTTTAGTCTAAATATCCCACAACCTCCCCTCTGTAAGATGATTTGGTATTTTCCCAGCTGCAAAAATAATATGGAAGACAACATATATATTAGCAAACTAATATATGCAAGAGGTAGATTGTGGTTTCCAACTGGCCATGACTTTTAAACTGCATTTCTTGTCCAGCTGAGATTTAAAGCTCCAAGGAGCAGAGAGACCATGCCTCTCTCAGATATTTGGAATAACACTGAACGTTCTTGGTATGTTCAACAAATAATGAAATAAGCCACTGGTCCATGCAACTGTCTCCCTGAGAAGAGTTTCCTGATTTCACATATTGAAACCCAAGCAGAATCTTGGAAGAAATGCCATGCAGAAAAACTCAGCCCTGGATAAGGAGAAATAAAATTTCACTGCACCAAATATAATTTCCTATTAGAAACCAGAAGCTTGTGATGGGGAAATGCACAGTAAAACATCAAAGAAAGAAGAAAAATAATTAAGCACTGAATTTGTTAATCACCACTTACAAGTTGCACTACCGACTAAAATGTCTTTGTCATTTCTCCCAATCTCCTTTTATCTGCACAGGGAATAAGGGCAAACTGAATTATTTCTATGCAACTAAAAAAAAAAAAAGTATTATAGTTTTCCCACTTACTTTCCTATATAATCTGACTTTAGATTCCTACAGCACCCATGATGCCCTGTTGAGTCTTCCCCATCATTCCTTTTCATGAATGATGCTGACAGAGTTGGAAATGTTTGTGCATAGGTCTTACAGAACACCGAGACTTCTATTTCAGATATATGTAAGAAAGAGACTGAACAAACATATGCTTACAGATACCTAAGTGAAACTTAAAGTCACACCTAGGAAAAGGTAAGAAACAGGTACTGAAGCCACAGCCCTGAAAATGCATTTACTTCTCAGACCAGGAGCTATTATTTAGTTTTAGAATGATCCTTTAGATCAATTTTACTGCCTTACTGTAAGGAGTCCTGATCCATTTATGCAGCCTCAACACAAAGACCCAGTGTAAAATTACAGGTGGCTGCAAGTCTCTTAGGCTCTTCATTCTCTGGAAATCACAACTTCTCAACCTTCAGAGTATTTCCCAAGCAGAAAACTACATCTCAGAAATGAGAAACAATTGCATTTTGTCATATTTAAATTGACAAAACAACTACCATTCTTTGCATCAAGCAGTTTCAAGTATTAATTCACCTGAGCAAAGGGAGAACTACATGAAAGACATGATAGAACTACATCCAGTATTTATCTGAAAGGTGTTCAAGGCCCACCTGAGGATGTTAATTAATAGGACACTAAGGCCTTATGAGCCTGACAACTTCATTCTGTTGGAGACAAGAGCATAAGGATTGAAATAGTGATTAAGACTCTTTGTGGGAAGGTGGTAGTTAATTTTTGCCCCCTTCAGCTGATAGGGTATCTTGTATGCTACCTAGCATGTTTCAGAGGACAGTTGAATAATTAGTAATCACTTTATTGTTTAACATATTTCTTCAATAAATGAGAGATTACACATTGAATTCAGATGGATAACAGCAAAATTTTCCTCCCTTTGTATCTTTCTTCTAAAAAATATTTCTATCTTGTTTTGCTATGAAAGTACATAAATAAATGCTGGGCAGTTTGATTTCACGGACTGCTGCCAAAATCTTAAGAAAGATTCTTGAGATCTAACGTTAGAAACTTTCTTACACACTGAAAAGATGATACATTTTACTTCTCATCATGAAAGAAATCTTTGTGCCTGAGAGGAATGAAAAAAGCAGCTATAAGGATGCAGATTTCTGCAAAAAACTGATACAGAAAAACAAAGAGACAATTTTTTTCTTAATCCATAAAAGTGTAAACACTGGTACTGAATGAAATTTTGCAGAAGGCAGTCAGAGTGCAGAAGTGATGAATTTTTTGCTTTCAAAGATCTTGTGCATCAAGAAGATGAGGGAAATCAGATTTTACACTGGCAACCTACTAATGGGACATGTACAAAGAAAGTTCAAAACCAGCAGCTCAAAATCTGCTATCTGCCAGAGATCTGAGTAAGCAAAGATCATTGTGTACAGCTTCATCTCAAGCACTTTATCCACTATATAGTGAATGTCTCCTGTATATTATACTCACACATATACACATGCCATTCTAAAACAGGAAGAGGTTTTACTTTTTTTTAATAGATGAGTACATCAGAAACTGCATGCTAGTAATATGTGGCATAAAATTTATCAATTAATACATTTTATATACGTTAATATTTAAAGGTTGTAACATTAAATGCTTGTTTTTAATCAAAAACCATCACATAACCATTACATATATAGCAGGGGTAGTTCTTTAAGGATTAACAGTGATTAATCCCAGAAATCCCATGAAAAAGGTCTTTCAGATGAAATTGCAGGATGCTTTCTATACAGCTTACTAGGTTTTAAATATTAGTATTTCCCTGAAAAGTATATTTTATCCTAAAAGATGTCTGAGCAGAATACCAAGCAAAGTTATTCTAAACAGCACATCTGCAGTTACCAGAACTCCTAGATAAATTTAGCAAAGTGTCCTTTAAAGTACCCTTTAAAGAGTAAAGGAACTTGTTTCTACTCTGTTTCCAACTCTTCCTTTCAGCTCTTTTGTCAGGTGAGAAGAAACTTGAAACTACCACTTAGTTTTCAAAAATGTAGGTTGTTATTAACTTCACAGCATTTAGAACATTTTATTACGTGATTTATTTCTTGTATTAAGAGAGAGAGCATCTCACCT
This sequence comes from Aegithalos caudatus, assembly GCA_013389925.1. NCBI lineage: Eukaryota > Metazoa > Chordata > Aves > Passeriformes > Aegithalidae > Aegithalos > Aegithalos caudatus. The sequence goes on along the minus strand of WEIU01005029.1, from coordinate 62,330 downwards.
TTGGATCTCGGAGAAAAAGTGCTCTTAGGATAAGGGAGTGAACATCTCCAATAGGTGGATAATGCATCAGAAGTCCCAAACAGGTCTGATAATTACTTGAAATCACTAGAATTAAAATAAAAATAAGAGACAGAGAGAGAAAATATTACTGTCTTACTTTGATATTCCAAAACAGGACTTTTTCCAGTAAATTCATTACAGTTCAGATTTGGCTGTCTTTTCCCACACAGTCTCTCAGAACTCAGGCAGTGCTCAGAGTAAAAGGAGATATACATAATCAAGCCTTGTGACTACACTTGGTCCAGTATAATTAAGAAGAGTTCTAAAACAACGACTTTTTATCACAGACATTTATGTCAGCTCCAGATTTAAATGCCTCAGTCAGACCTGCGTAGCTGTGCCTGCCCCAGTCAGGGGAGCTCAGGCCAATAGCATCAGCAGAGCTTCAAGAACTACTCCCATACTGCAAAATGGACATGGACTTTTCAGACATTCCTCCACAGACATGTAAATTTAAATGTGATAATTTGCATTTATGGCTTTATGATAAGTTTGACCCACTCTGACCGATTTTTGCTGAAATATCCTTTATGTTGTTCTTAAATACATATTTACATTCATACACACACTCCAATACCTATGCATATGTAAAATTATCCAACAACTCCTTGTATTCTTCTAAATCAGAAACTTCACAAATTATTCAGGAAAAAGGGAAAAGACGATTTTAATTTCATAAATACTAAAAAATATAGTACACCATTAACTTGCCTAGATTTTTTCACTTATTCAAAAAATTTTCAGCATGCTTTACTAAATTTTATAATTTTGTTCTAATCTGTTTGATTTTATCTGAATCTATGAAAGCATTCTCTGTCTATGGTTTTTTGCTTGTTATTGTCATCTTCTGTTTTTTTTTCTTTCCTTCCCAAATCAATCTAATTATGAGTGCAATTATTAAAGACATCTTTTCAAGCAGGTCTATGTAAACTACTTCATTTCTTTTGCACCATCTAAATCCAGGCAATCCATCTGCCACAGCTGTCAAAGCAATGCCTGTTAATGATGCCTCCACTCTGCAACATAAAGACAGCCTCCAACAATAGCAATTGTAAATAAATTTCTAACAAACTTTACTATTCTGAGAACTTTACGTGTAGTAAGAAATACCTGTAATTAATCAGGATATTGCAAATACAAAATTATTTTGAATCAATAAAAAGCAAAATAAAGGGCAGTTTTGTGGACAGAGAAATTTAAATGGTTTACTTTATTTTCTTTCATGTGAATAAGCCTCATATCCTCCTGCACCTCACCTCCCTCAACAAGAGGATTATGGGGAAAAGATGCAGGACTGGGCAAAATGAATAATTATAATCTGTGTAAGGAACCACTTTATCATCTTCATTTCCGTTGCTGATCCGACAGCTTGTAATTTCATACATCTGCTTTCATTTGTAAAGCACTCACTTATCCTACTCATTCTTTATCTGTTCTGCCTGGTTTTTTTTTTCCTACCCTTTGTTTTTCTTGTTCATATTCAGGTACCTGCTTTTTCTTCTTGAAGTCACAAAGCTGGCATAATGAACACAATACAATGGCCTCCGTTAGAGTTCTTTCATAGTATAATACGAGCACCACACAGAACATACCCAATCAAACTCTTGCACGTAAATCAAATTTAAGATACTGAACTGCAGTTGCGATCATGATGCCTTTTTACTAAAGCAAATGAAAATGGTGAATATTGATATTAAATGCTGAATAGTTTTATAAATGATAGACAGTAACACCAATGTGCTTCTCTTTAGAACAACTATGTGTTCTATTCTGCAAAGTAAAATGGATTAAAAATATCTGTTCTTTATTTTTCCTGGAAGAGTTCTTTGCTGTCTCACAGATATTGAGAAAATGAAATATTAAAAAAAATGGATTTATTTTAATGGTGCAGACTTGACCCCTGACAAAATAACCCTTCTAATCCAGGAAGTTAAAGAAGTTCCAGCACTTTAAAGGGAAGACCTGCTAACTTTTATATATGTTTTGGGTTTTTTTTATCTTCAGAGTTTCCCCCACATATTTAAACTGAAAGAGGGTAGATTAGATTGGACATAAGGAAGAAATTCTTTACTCTGAGGGTGGTGAACACTGGCACAGGTCGGCCATAGATTTTGTGGATGCCACTGGAAGTGTCCCAGGTCAGGCTGGATGGGGTGCTCTGAGCAATCTGGTCTAGTGGAATATGTCTCTGCTTATGCTAGAGGATTGGTCTAGATGATCCTTGAAGGTCCCTTCCAATCCAAACCATTCTATGACTCTTGTCTCTTCAGGACAAAATGTGTAGTATTATATAATGGAGGGCAGTTTTCTTAAAAACTATAGATAAATAGCAGTAAACCAAAATAGAATATGCCTATTGTGTTAAATGGATTTCTAAGAATGATCTATAGGATGAAGTTTCTGGAAGGAAATTCTGTGAAACACAAGTATCCAGTCTCAGCAGTAGCTGGTGTGTCCAACTGCTTTGCAAAAAGCTTGCTGGTTCTTCAGCTGTGCTTTTGCTTCTGTCATTTTCTTAGTGAGCGTCACATCTGGATCCAACTTCTACTGTGAACCACAAGTTCTCACTTCCCCAAAGAAGAATGCTACTTGCATTTCTAGAGAAAGGAAGAGAGAGACTCCTCTCCATAGAGAAAACAAACTTATTGTCCTTTTATTAATATTGTAGTTCAGTGCACAGAGTCCATCCCAATTGCCTTCTCCCTTCTGCTGTAGAAGAGACTGACCTTTCTCTGTTGGTCCAATAACCACCCCTGGATACAAGCAGCACTAATGTGGTGGAAAACCTGAAAATTCACAGTACTGTCCTCAATAAAGTGTAAATTTTCTGATACATTTAATTTCTTAAAAGTTTAATATTTGATGTCACCGATCCTGTATCCAGATTAGTTCATAACTAATCCCACCTGGAAGGGTGGGATTACTTCCCCCTGCTGCTTTACACATGGCCATGTTCTCCTTAGTAGCCCCTAAATTGAGTTAAACATAGACAAATGAACATCTTGCAGTATAACAAAAATAACTAAACAGTTCCTCTAAGAAGAAGCTATGGCTCCTTTATTTCTCTCAAAATATTCACAGTGCCTTTAGAGATGAAAAACTAAATTTTAACAATGGCCATACCTACTCCTCAAGTGGAAAGAAGATAAAAATACACTTATTCTAATACTGATCAGTCAAAATTAGCTCCTGGTGCAATAATGGCATTAATTTACCATGCAAAATATAGACAGGTCTTCCAGGTTTGTTCATTCTTGTTCTACTTGGAAGGAAGTAGATAAAATACATCTATTTTTGCATCACATCCTTCCCTCCATTCTGATTTCATCAACAACTGCATGTATATTCACGCTGGTGAAACAGAAGCAAATATTCATGCTTCTGATTTGACATATTAAAAAAAAAAAAAATTGCAAGAATTTTTCCAAAGAAACGCGGAAATAATTTATTAAAATTTACAGATACACTGGTACACAACCCTACACTGGCACGTGAAGATTATCACTCCACAGATAAAGATCTGCTTGGATACAGATGTAAATCTGAACAGAGCAGTTTACAGACTGTGTACATAATTATGTACCTGTAATCTCTAAAATATATAAGCAATAATCTGATAATCTAAATGTTCCCTTCTCCTTGCATAATATATTGTTTGAGCAACAGAGGATTTCAAAACTAAAATAAAGATGAGAAATACAGAAGAAAAAATGGTTTCTTAAAATCATGTCCTTAAGAACATCATAATAGAGTACAGAAAAAAAATTCATCAATTCTCGAACCAGCAACTTTCACCCACCCCCAAATGTGTTGTTATAAAAGAATCAGCACAATTTCTAAACTTTCAAATGCTTTGAGTAGTGTATTATTATAATTGCTTATATTTGACATTTTTATAACATAATATTGTAGGAGCTTTATTATTGTTCTTATTGTCTCAAAGTTTCTGAACTAAAAATTTCCCGATGGTTTATTTAAATTAAAGATGATTATCACCATTGGATGCTTTGAGCTTATGTTTCCTTTCACCAAATAAAGAGAAGCTTTTATAAACTTACTCTATTTGAAAATGTTTTTAAAATTACTACAACTTTGTTCAAAGCTCAAATATTATCAACAATAAAAAACCTGAGAAAACCAGAAAACTTTCTTTTACAGATATATAACAAAAGGTTTTTTATGTAATCAAGAACTGTGGAAATTGTTATGTCTTGAGCTTGACTTTGGAAAAATAGATTCAACTTTACAGTATTTATGACTTATTTTGCTTCCCCATTCTATTATACTTAGAGTAAGTAACTAACTAGGTCCAGCTGTAGAACAAGAAGTTACTTATTACAGAAACAGTCAAAATATGAAGTATTAGCTGTCCTGATGAGATGACTTTGCCTCTCATTTTGGTAAATGTACTACACTGCAAAGCTATTTACTACTCTATTTACTAAGCCTGAGAAGTTCAGAGAAAAGAGGGAGACATTTCAGACAAAAGCCTGGAACACATTTTGAGCTCACATTTTAGTTAACTCACACTGATACTGGTGCCTCGGCAACAAAAATCAAAAGAAAACAAAGCCAGAAAAACTTTCTCTCCCCAAGAAGAGACAGGCTTTTTAGAAGCACAGTTCTAATGTGCTGGATTTTTTAAAGGTGAGCAATGACACAAAATAAAATACTGGCGCTAAGAAACTTTTTTACATGCCTTTTCAGAACATATCACTACCAAAAATTTTAAACTACTTCAATCTACTGCATATAAACAAGCAAGATTTAGTCTGCAAAACATAATGACCTGGAATCAAATCATCTTGAAACATTAGCATTAATTTTGAAACCTCTGACCAGAATTAAATGTCCAGTTTTCTGAGAGGAATAAAAGGTAGCTCTATATTCTGCATGTTTATTAAAAAGTAATTAAAAAACACATGAAGGCAGGCAATGGAACAACATGTACGTGTAAAGTACCACATTATATTTTCAAGACTAGGCCCTAAAATAGGAACCACAGATGTTGAAAACTTCCTATGTCCTAGAATGCAAAACTGTGTCAAATATGTGACCTTGTTATAACCTAAAGCTTACAGATGGTATATACTTAACTCTGAATAACTTGCTATAGAATTCATATACTTAATGACAGCCATACATCTTGCTGTGAAATGCATACTTTGTTGCATCGGTTGCATACGGAATTTTTTGCAGAATCTCACGGAACAGAAATAAATGCCTCAATTATCATTATGTATCTTTCTCCTCTCACAATTATATAAGCTAACAAAATTTTCTTGATTGCTTGTTTGTCCCAACTTAATATTATTGGTCATCACTAAATTATAAGAATTCACCTGTGCACAAATTTCAGGCGTACTGAGCCGAAATAAAATAAATGATTTTTTTAAGATGCCATTCTTGCACAGAATAAACATATTCAATAATTGCCACTCATCTTTGTATTTTACTCAAGATATCTCTTCAAAAATTGTGAGCCATTGTCTTGTGCATTTTCTCCTTTCTCACAGGGGAACAGCATAAAAATATTTCAAGTGGCACAGGGAAGCTTTACTCAATTCATGAGCTTGGTCAGAAGGTGGAGCTCTATACTTGCTTGTATCATTCAGAGCACATAAAATCTGCAACTCCATGTAAAAACACAGAACTACTCACAAAACAAACCTGCATTTAACTCCAAGATACAATTTGTTTCAGAAATACAGCAGGCCATGTCTGATAATAAATAGCTCCTCTCCTAGTATTTGGAAGGATTTTCAGTAAGTTAAAAAAGTAATAATGAAATTTAGTGGTTTTAAGGTCTCTTTTTCTTTCAAAGAATAGGTTTGCATTCTTTAAAAAAAATTGTAAGACAGCTGATACTTACAGGCATCTCTGATATACAGCAACATGGCTACAAAAATGTAGTCAACTAAATTCAGGGTGATACTGTCAGCAAATAGAGCATCCCAGACAACCAGAAGATCCTGAAGAGGGAATTCACGTCCAAACAGGAGCCTTACCCATCGCCTGAAAAAAAAAGGGGAACGTTATGATTTGTATTTCTCCATTTTACCAAGTATGATAAAGTTGGGACAGATATCCCAGGATCAATTACAGTCCTAAACATTTTACCAGAAAATTTTGCAAAGCGTCAAGATCTGTGATAACGACTTAACTAATTGTATTTGTGGAAATGTTACTGCATCTACATCAAAGAAATTATATATTAGAGACTGTAGAAGCTTCACTCACTAATATTATTATGTGGGTGACCCTCAAAGGACAGAATACATCAATTCCATATAGCACATTTTTGAGAATTTAATGTGATAGTGACCTAAGATGAATTGGAGAAAATGTTATGCAAGAATGGCCTGCAACAGCAAAAACAGGAGGGTGAAGCCAGTGGTTTAAGAGAAGCCCTGAAAAGCACAGTCAAGCAAAAGCCAGTTCAGAAGCAGATTCCAAACAGCAACTAAAATGGACCAGGTCACAGTTACTGGGAAGGGGCTTTCTCCCTGTTATGGATGACAGTGTAGCAGCTCCATGTAAAATATGCTATGGATTCTATTTTCGTTAAATCTAATTTAAATCTTTACCAGATTTAGTGATAATCTGCATGTAGACTATACTGTTAATTCCTATTCAACTCTGCACTATTTTCATACCTAGAAAAACGTGAAAATTTGTCATATTAAATGCAATATTTGCTTGAGGCTCGAAGCTTGAGATGCAGTAAAAGAAAACTGTTTCTCTAAATTTCTCATTTCTAGTTCTGACTCTTACACTGACTTACTTAGTGACCTCAGGAAAGGCACTTCTCTACCCTGTTCCAGAACAGACTCACTAGCTTTGTATCTTTTTAGGTAGGATTATCTAAGGTCACATTTGAATGAGCTAAAGAATAGTTAGTAACATTAATCCTGAAATAGTTATTACGAAATGGACTTAAAAATAATGAATTACATTTTTAGCTGGGATATGCAAATAGCTACGCATGTGGAATCTGTTTATTCAGTGGCAAGAAAAGATTGATTGCAAATTTCTGCTAAGCAAATTAAGTCATTCTTTAAAACTCACAAAAATTTCTAAAAAGGCAACTAGAAATTTCTTGTTCAAGATTAGTTTCACTCATAAGAATTCATGTTTAACCACTTTTGTTCCAGAACTCATTGTTGGTTTAAAGCATCTGGGGTTGTGTTGTTTTTTTTTTTTCCTGATTCCAATATAAAGAAAATACTGGACAAATGAATTCCAGCATGCCAGTCTAGCACAAGCTTTCAAAATAGTAACAATCTGTACAAAAAGACAGTCTCTTATAAAAGAAATTCAAAGGGACTGTTGTGAGTGAAGGTTTTATTCGCTAAACTTTTATTCCCCATGCCACTGGAACCATATGTACAATCCACAAAAATATTCAAATATAGATTTTCAGATCACTACATAGAACCTTTTCCTTGCAAGATATGTTCCCTTTTAAAAGTCAAAATATGTAATTTCAAAAGACAGCATCATCTCACTCTTATTGCAAACATTTAGGTTCTAAGGTCTTATAACTTTTTATATTAGTAAGTAATTACAGAAGTCCCAATATTAACTACAACAAAAAAATCCCTCTGTATTGCCCTCTCTGATCGGACCCCTTTCCTATGAGGACTTATTTTTAGACCTCAGAAAAAGAAATCATAACTGCTACACAAAAGCAAGGCTTAACTAGTGCATTTAATACCATGTCTATTCTACCTAAGGGGTTTTGCTACAGTGGCAAATTCCCCTGCAGTGCCCAGCCTACAGGAGACTATTACCCTCTAGTGACACAAACATGACCCAGACTCTGTATGAAGCCCATTACCTTCATTAGCAACCCTTCCCACCTGTAAATCCACAACTTTCAAGTTACACAAACTGTCAGGCAAGAAATCTTAGCAAAGCTTGAAGCATTTGAGCTGACTTTGCATGCAGCTACCCAAGTCTCATTCAAAAGCCTTGCTAAGAGTCTAATACACTTCAAGAGAAAAAAATACACCATGGTGTAATGGGATTTGTTATTAGTCCTTTATTAGAAATCTCTTTTGCTTCTTTACTACTTCATTATGCAGTGTTAATCGTTTGTAGATGCAGGTTTATTCTGCTCAAGCAGAAGTCATTCCTTTTTTTTTCTCCTCCTTTTATATTTTCTCCTGGGAAAATTAAATCTCATTCCCCAGAGGTATCACGTTTCACAGATGTAGACTGCTGAAGAACAACTGGACTTCCTTTTGCAACCATAATATTGCTGTTAATTATTTGAACCTTCCTGTCTTAAAGGGAGTAAGCAATTCATACTGTTGTAAATGCATATATACTAACGGCTCTCTTGTTTTTTTTTTCAGCAACGTTTAGCTCACAGCATCTATAAACTGAGGGCCCTATTGCCAATGAACCATGCTGCCATATGGCAGGACTTCACTCAGCTTTTATATTCATAAAAGAAGATCTTAATTCCTTAACTAAGTGTCCACACTGAAAAGCTGTCTTTCAAACTAACACATTTTTACTGCTTTTACAAGTATTTGCAGAGAATTGAAGACACCCTCAATAATTGCCTTGCACATGATAAACCTTTTCTTTTTGTTCCTCCAACCCCTTTTTTTTTTTTTTCGTTGAGATGGCTGTCTGTGTTTTAATTATTGTTCTGTCCTGTTAATCTTGCCTTACATCTGTTACACCTGCAGACTGTGAAACTCACAATAGTATACCTTTTATCAGATGTGGTAATACAATAATTCATATTTTACCAGGCACAGTTAGCAATTAAAATCTACAAAAAAACCCCCAGATTCTTTAAAGCCACAATACACCAAGGTACTACTACCTACATTGTAGAATATGTAACTGTATCTTCCACTTACAATTTCTATATAATTAAACCAATATTCTCAAGAGATCAGTAATTACTAGCAATAGATAATGATTCATTAATGACCTTACAATATAGGGAAAGCAGGAAAAAACTCTGCACTAGTAAAGCCATTAAAGAAGGCAATGATCCAGCTTTACCAGTTTTAACTAACAGCACAACCATTTTGACAGAGATTTACAGGACAATTCCCCAACCATCAAAATTTAACTTATGTGTTCCATATATTTAGTTGCTTATCTTCTCAGTCTTCTTGTGAGGCAGAGAATTCCTTTTTAAAAAAACAAATAAGCCCAAAAAATGTTTACAAATGAGGCAAAACAAACAGTTTAAGAATGTTTATGAGGCCAAAACAACAAAATGAAATCAGAAAGAATAAGAAAAATTCTAACAACAGGAAAAGGGAAAGCATCACTCTGAAGCTAAATTACTTGATCTAGGACTTACAAGTTGATGACAAAGTGCCCAAAAAAGTCTATTGTTAGGAGCATGTTTTCAGTCATTTATACATTTGCTAAACTCAATGTTCAGTACAATTTTCACTCCAAGCATCTGCTCAAGGCTTGATTTTTTTTTTTTCATTCATTGATACTATTCATTAGAATAAGGCTAAAAAAATTCTGCTCGTGCTTAACGTAGTTTTTTCTGCAGGCATTTCACTAAGGTCTAGAATCAAAACAACAAGGTCTCTGGTATCTTCCTCTTTACTGTGCATATAAAAAAAAGAGAAGCCCAAATTTGGTAATTCCTAGTTTGACCTAAACACAGCAGAGTGAAGATTTCCAAAGTGCATCTTATGTTTCTTCCTAACTCTTGCCACCAGCCCGAGAATGCATCTGCCACCCCATGCTTCATCCCAGCTACGCTATTCTCCCTGCACGGGAAATGGGAAAGTGTGTGTCATCCCCTGCAATGGCCATGGCCACCTGGGGGATGTGGTGGCAGAGGATGCTGCTGCTCTGGTTTCCAATGCATGCAAGACTAGTCAAGGTCTTTCAGAGAAAGGAGGGTCAGTAGGATTTTGCAGGATGTAATTTCATTTTCAGTGCAAGTTTTGCTGCCTTTTTTTTTTTAATAGGAAAATTATTTAAATGGACTGTAAGTATTGAAAAGAACACCATCTTATCAAAACTAAGCACTTGGAAGCTGAGAAATGCCAAAATTAACATCAGTTGTTTACTAACTGAGAAAATGATATGTAAGCTCTGTCTCTTTAAACTCTGTCATGAATTATGTTCAAGCAAACATTTGTAGCCAGTGCAATTTACTATGTAAAGTCATGGTCAATAATTTAGGAGAAAGGGTAGACAGACTTGAGCTGTGATCTGCTTGTTCAAAATTAAGATATGGAAAAAGGATGAGGAGCGACATTCGTATAACAGTTTCAAAAGAACTTAAAATTATACAGAAGATGAAGGCTTTATTAGTTCAATGTGACCAGAAAGCACTGCTCTGGGGAGACTTGATGCCTGCAGTAGGATTTCAGGCTGTGTTTCTAACCTAGGGACACGAGTGGGCTAACCTAGGGACACAAGATGAGGTAGGCTGAGGCACCCAGGGGTAACATGGGTGCTATAGCTCCTACAGCAGGGCTTAACACTTGCATGGGTGAGAAGGAAATACACAGCAAAAGCACCCTCAAAAGAAGACATTTGATTCCAGAAACTCTCACAGATTTTCAGATTTGATAGCTGCAAGAGGCAGAGTGGAGACAGGTAAGTTCAATCAGAGGATGCTTATACTAGTTCACTTTCTTTTAGTGACATGGAAACCAGTCAAGACTAACCTTAGCAGCATTCCAGCTTAGATCTGTTATGCAGTCCATTTCTCCAGTGCTCCATCCCCTTCCTTAATAAATCTCATTTTTATTAAAACCACCTTGGCTTTATTTGGTTCAAGATTTTTTTCTAATGTCCTAAAGAGATTAATAAAACCTTCAAATCATGCAAAACAGAGAAGGAAACATGCCTGAAGTATAATCACAACTTTTTCTTTCAGCTACTCTTCTATAAGGCTTTAGTGGAAGGGCAGTGCTGCTTATGGTGCATGAGGAACTCTTAATGATCACAGATGAGAAGAAAGACAAAACAGCTAAGTGTCACAATTAACAAAATGGCATTTCTAAGATAAACAAAACCTTATTAAAATCCAATATTTTGTCAGAACAGAAAGAAGCCTGTGAAATCCCTACAAAGCCAAAAAACTGGTATAAGAAGTTATATGGGAAGCTCACCAGACTTTGAGGGATTTACAGAGACTTCTAATGTGTTCGATTTATACACTGAGAATTTTACACACGGCATACCCTCATATGCACACTACCCATAAATGATGTACAGTGTGATATTGTTACAGCATATGCTCCATTTTTTGCCTTAATCTACTTAACTTGTGAAGGGAATGAAAACAGACATCTTGCAAGAAGATGTGTTTACTTCAACCATAAATTCAAATGTTAATTCTGGATTTATTAGATAAAATTATGTGGCCTTTGTCATTTGAGAAGGCAGACAAGATGATCAGATTTTCCTTAGGCTGTAAAACATTTAAATATTATAGATTTCTACCACATTGTCTCCAGCAGTGTATGCTGATTGTAAAGAAGTGTGTGTGATAAGGAGGGAGAAAGTATGTGCCAGATCTAACACATCATTCAGCTTCTCTTTAGACTTAGAGATAATAATGAGTAGTATATTAAAAGATTCTTCTTACATGTGTCTGTCTTATCTGTTTAAGTAATTTCAGACTTGTATATGGAGTACTACTCTGCTAGAGAATGACACACATGCTTTCATATGACTGTGATCTGGGTGGGATTGTCCTGTCCTGGACACCCATAAAGATTGTTCACTTCACTCCAGCTTCTCCTGTCCTGGCTTGCATGAAGATTTGGTGGATCATTGCAGCAAATACAGGAATCATGCTGGATGGATACACAGTTATACAGGTTATCTGGTTTCCCTTTTCTATTTCAAATTCAGTTTGGCTTGTGGTCCCATCTGTACAGTTTTAAGTTTTATATAGTTATATTAAAAACCCCTCAGCTTGAAAAAGTATGGTATCCACAAGCTTTCTGTTCTACAGCTTAGACACTAGGGTCTTAATGCAAAGATAAAAATTACAGTGTTTGATAACAATTCAAATAAAAAAGAAACTAGACATTTACATTACAGATTATATGCGTGTCAAATCTACCATATGTTTTCCTGTCAGAAAATAAGCATTTAAAATTAAAGAATAATGATAATAACTACTCATTTATTAATATATATCTACTCAAATTCAGGCTAAGTGATGAACAAGAATATTGTACATAGTTTACTTTGTTGCTTTCCTTCCACTTGGGAAAAAGGTTTTGATATAATCTATTGACATTTCCTACTACTGCACATATCCTGAAATTTTTTATATTAGTTACCGTATCTCTTTGAAAGAAATACCTTGAATTTGATTTTTACTAAAAAGTGACACAAGCATCTAGTTCTTATGTGAATTATTTCCTTTCCTTCTATTTGATTTCTTTCAGATTGCTGGCAAAAATTACTCAGTATTGCATTTAAGAAAAATTCTTTATGTTTTGGGAAAGCTCTATGCATTTCCTTATTAATGAAGGTTTTCCTTTCAAAAAAAGAATTCCTAATAATTACCTTTCCTTCTTACTGTGATTTACCCTTCTCTGCAAAAGCACTCACTGCAGTTTTAAGCCAGACCAATTCTAATATACTCACTTGCAGAAATGCACTTAAGGGGAAAAAACAAACAATGTCACTAATATCCTCAGAAAGGTTAAAAAGGACCCAATGAGCTACAGACCTTCCAGCCTAACCTTGATCCTTGGAAAGATGATGAAGCAGCTAATCCTGGAAACCATTTTCAGGCACATGAAACACAAAAAATCATAAGGAGTGCTCAGCAACTGGATTTTCTTTAGGACCAAATTTCAAAAACAGAGCTAGGAACTTGAATCTATTTACAAGAGAAAACAGAAAGAAATTTCCTAATTTTTCAGCAGGGCAGATGGGAGAAACTGGACCTTTAGGTGCAAATTTATACTGTGGCTGTAACTCTAAGTTATCAGAGACCTGCACTGAATATAGCATTCAATTTAAGAAATTCTCTGCTGTGGGAGAAAAGTACACTGTTCAGTTTCTTTTACATTCCTCCTAACCATTTCAAGTTAAAATACTTCAATTTTAGTATTTCAGACAAATAACACTTTAAAAAGGCTTAGTAATTAGCAGCTATTCAAGCACTGCATTGACACTGCCAGCCTGTGTTTGCAGCAAATACAGCAGTTACTGGACTGTAACAATTTACCAACCATTCGTTAGCGTGAAGGGTGGATAAAAATGTTGTACTCCAGAAGTTACCTACAGGAAGAATTATCATACTGAAATAGCTAATGTACTTTCATTGCTGATTTTTAAAGGACAGAAATTCTAGGCATTTGTTATTATTTTTAAAAAGGTGGGTGAAGCTGACAACAAACATCAAAGATCAAAGCCAAGGCACATGTTTTTTCACTTTGGCCAAAATACAGACAAGATGAAGGATTTAGCTGCTACACCGTGACTTATTTAGCAGTGATCTGGGCTAAACTGTGCTTTCATTTAAAGGAAAAAGACTGAGGAACATTGCTGTGTTCTGCGAAACAACTGAATTGAAACAGCTCAGGAAATGTTCAGATTTAAAGAGCAAGGATCAGCCTGATAAAATTACACTGACAAACCAGAATGAAGAGAGGGGAGTGCTACATTATACTGGAAAAAAACCCTTTGAAACCAATGATAAACATCCCTTAAGTGCACAGAGTATGGGACTTCATCTCATCTTCATCTTCACACTCTGTAAACCCCAAATATAATGACCAATATCTGCAATTGTAAGAGAAAGATATAGAAACCTGAAGATGTGCCTACTGAATTCTTAATGTTCTTTGCCTCTGTGCAATTAAAACCCACAGTCCTAAATACTGATGATGCATGTGCATTTTGTTTTGAAAATCACTGCAGAGTAGCAAAAACATTTTCTTTTTTTGACAAAAATAATTACAGGTGAATGATTTTAAACACTGTTTGTTGCAATAAACCTATTGAAACAAAAGAGGCACTTCTAAATTAGTGAAGTTCCTACTGATATCAGCTATTAGCAATTAGGAACTCCACCCCCCCAACTTTTCCATTTTTAAACAGCAATGATTAAATTTGGTTTTAAAGTGGAGAAATTATATTAGAAAAACAACTCTCAGTGTTGCAATTAAAGCACAGTTCTTAAGATGATAAAATAAATTTGCTAATAGCTTTATCCATTGATTCAAGATGTACACAGTAGGCTTAAAAGATATGATTCTTTTGCAGAATTTCTCTTTAAAAGAGGAGTCTATAATATTTTATTGTTTCATACTGTCAAATATTCTATACTGTTAGTACATTTTTCTGTACAATCCACTTGGGCAAGACTTAAAAAGACGTATTTTAAGATAAAAGGCAGAGAGATAATTTTCTTAATCACTCCAAAGTAAACAAACAAGCACTGATAAAATATTATAAAGTTTATAATCTATCTTTGAGACTTCCCTATTATAATTGAATAAAACGTCTTTTCTGTTCATAAAAATTTGAAATCTACAATTGAACCACCTTTCTGTTACCCTATAGTGAAATGTAAAACCAAATGAGCTATTTTTTTTCTCGTATGACAAGTAAATAATTTTAAAAATTTCAGGAGATCAAATGTCTTTTAAATTCTTCAGAGGCCTGTGTCCAGGAATGGAACTGCTACACTCTGTTTTCAAACCAACATGACAACATGTCTGTTGTGAGTGTACAACCAGTTTACCAATCTGTGTTAGTCTTTTTTCCTCTCTAATCCTGCTTCTCCATCACAGGTGTTCTTTGGTGTAACAGAAAATTCAGCTGATTAAGAGAGACATTTTTAGGTTTTCCTGGATGCCCTCTTTTTAATAATTTGTCTGTCTAGGTCAAGCTTACTCTTTTCTTTTTATAGGAAAATGTTATCAGGTGAGACCATGCTGCATAGGACTAATGAAGCTTTTAAATTCCCCCATAACTGCTTGTATTATCAGTTTATTAATATTTGTTATTGTGTCTTTATCACAAGCAACTTATTGGGAGACCAAATATTAGTATATGTGACAGATACTTTTATGTATTGTTAGTATGATTTTCATAAAGTATTTAGTCATTTTACTGTGAAAAAAAGATTTGTGGGAAAAGCCTGTCATATTTTTCTTATGGATGTAGAATTTTGTCTCAATCAAATGGGAACCAGTGAATTCAACCAAATTTGGCCTGGGAGCTAGCACAAGGATTTTTGAGTATTTGGAATCATACAAATTAAGGAACATGTATTAACCTTCCCACTTCTGCCTCACAAGGCTTTAGATTTATGATAATCTGGCTATATTTTTCCGAGATATTAATCAGTCAACTAACTAATCTTAATGAAAGAAAATGTCATGGGGAGTTGTCTAGGATGGGGCAGTTCCCCATCCTAGCCCAGAAGGAAGGACAGCCATGGACTGTAAACAGGACATGGATAGAATACCAGATAACTACCAGGAACCATTTATGGAACCTAAATATTACATTGTGAAATGCTGCTTTTATTCCACAGAGTACGGGCTTGGTGGAAGGATGTATTTGCATGAGATTTTGCATGAGACCTTTTTACTCATAGGAAGCCTCCTTGAAGGTACAAGTATTCCCTCTAATTTTTTGTGTTCATAATAGCATTAATATTAAGACAGATGATTTTAGCACCCTTATCATACCCTATTATTATTCTCCTGATGCCTACTGTTGTATTTTCATTTTGGTAATCACATTATGTTTGACAATGATATGTACTATCCCTCTTCCTTTTCTCCTTCTGTCTGCTATGTGAAAATCACCACCATAGGAGAAGATTTGGACTGAGCAGCAGCAGAAGAGAAATTAAATAAAGTGTTTGAGCCATGGGATGGTGTGAGAGACTCAAACATTAACTGTTAATGACTCAAGCAATCACCCATTTGGAAAAGCTACAGGGGCTTTGCTGAGGCCAGGTTTGCACCCTGGACCAAAGGGTAGGAGGAGAGATTTGGGAGTGTGGTGGGAAGCCTCTGATGTGCACAAGAGCAGCCCAGGTGTGGGGAAGGTGAGCACCCCCCATCACAACAAACTGAGCTTTGTTAGCAACAAGCTGGGTGTGAGCCAGGTCAGGGAAGAGGCCAGTGAGAAGCAGGTGCTGCTGAGGTGGGATAATGCTTTTATCATGCCAGTGTCCTCCCTTACACAGCCAGGCCAGCTGTAAATCTCCCCTCCCAGGGAAGGTGTTGGGACAC
>WEIU01005029.1:2237-45989 GCA_013389925.1 Aegithalos caudatus | reverse complement strand
GCATTCCCACCTGAACCTGAATGTAATGAACCCGTTGAACTCTTGTGTTTCATGGGATTTTCTCAACCCTGATGGATCAAGGCTGCAACCATCACCTGGACCAAGGGGATGCTGGATCCATGGGTGGTGATATCTTTTCTCTCCACTATCTACTCTTAGCCTTTCTCCATATTTCCTTCATNATATATATATATCTCAAAAAACCCACCAGTCATTCAGCGTCATTTTGCTCTAATCCACCTCAAAGGATCTATTACCAGGAAACTCAGTTACCTTTGCCTTCAAGGGTGGGTCACAACACATGGTAAAATTAAGGATGGCAATATATCCAAGATTATGAATTATAAAGTAAACTGGTAACTTTAAGATAATTAAATTATATATCAGATCACCTCCTTTATCTCATAAAAATGCATGAATATTTGTCATACATATCTGAAGTAAAAGGACATGGCCTTTACAAAGTGATAATCTTTCAGCTGGGTTTACAACAGAAGAAATTGAAATTGTGATAGTTTGATATGAAGAAAATAAAAATCTTATTTGGCAGACATACTAAGAATTGATCAGGCATCAGTAATGAAGATTATTAACTTCAACAAAATCTTACTAATCGTATCATTTGCAGAAGCCTTATTTTGGCATTTGGAAAATTCCTCCTAATTACACTGAATATGAACATGTGTAAAACTAGACTACCACAGATAAATAAAACCCTTACCAATAAACTGGTAAGAAAAATGTGTAGAGATACTAGGATACCAAAAGAGATGCAAATCCTCATTTGATACTTTCCCCTTGTGAGTCAAAATTAAACAGCAATAAACCCACAATGGATAGAATTCCTACCTACCACCTGAACTGGGGCCTTATTTCTCTACAACTCTTTATAAGTATATAGTATTGCAAAATCTCTTTGTGGATCTCTGTTCCAAAGAAGAAATTTATTTACTTTTTAAAATGAGGAGAGAAGATTTATATCATCACTGAATTCAATATTACATCTACTGTATGCTCTAAAACTAAATTAAGAAGCTGTTCAGAGGCCATATATGCAGCAGTCCATTTCAATCTATTAGTCTGGCTAAATGCCTTCATACATCCAGTGAAAGGAGTCATCATCATCAATCTGCCAGTTTTAGTGACCAGTCAACTACATGTTGATGCATGCACTGAGGAAACACAAGTGTTTCCTCCCTGCTGTCATACTCCTGAAAGAATTGAGGGAGGCTGTTCTAATAGATAGCACACAATGATGATTTAGGTGCTTAATGTAACAGTGTTAGAATTACCACTTTACTTATAACCTTAGTCCAAAGGCAGAATATATGTCCTGAGCCCAATTTCATTACTAAGCAGGGTAAGGCAAATAAGAGCTAACTTCTTTTGCTTGGTAAGTTAATTGCACCACTGTTATCCAGAGTCTTGCTTTCATTTAAACTGGTAAGCAAAAAAATGCACACACTCAGTTTGTTTTATCCTGTCTCTACGTGCAGGGATACAAGCTTCAACTTTTGTGAAATGAAAGTACCTCTGATTGGTGAAGTTTTGTGTTGTGTAGCTGCAACCTTATGGGAATTATTCATCTTTTCAGAGATGCACAAGGGCTTAGTGGTCTCATTTAGTTACCTATGTGCCCCTGAAGAAGCCCTGCTAGCAATAAACCACTCTGGTGGCAAACAGCTAATTCATTAATTAACCACAGTATTTGCTGGAAAGGAAAGCACTAAACAACGCTGCAGAGAAAGTGCAATTGTGGTTGTTCCAGGTCCCTGTCTGCAGTATGTGAGGCAGAGGCAAGCAATGCCTATGCTGTTTCTAATTATTCCAATTATCATGGCACACTATGAAAACTTGATTAATAACACTGAAGATATTGTTGTGGCAATTAGCCATATGGTTGTGGGACTTTATTCTGTCACGATTTAGCCATTAGCATCTACTTATGTTTGTCAGAACAGAGCATCCGTGACAAGTTGGAGTTCCGCTCACCTTGCCGAGTCCCTGGTGAGCAACACCAGAGAAATGTTTATTCCTGGGAGCCCCGTGCCTGAGTAAATTTTTCATGTGGCATCAGGTCTGACTGGGGACAAATGTCAAGTAGCTTATGCAGCGACCCATCAAGACAGGCTCCTTCTGCAAAAGGCACCTCGTGAGCCACTCGTCAGGGCAGACTTCTTTCAGGGGAGGATTTGACCAGTAAAATTAGTGTCAAATGTCTTGTATTCAATGTTTTCAATGGTTAACTGTTCAGACAGCATGCACCTGCCCTTATTTAGATGTGATGAAATGCTCTATTATGACTTTATACACCTATGAGTTACGTATTACCAGGTGCTTGAAATGTATCTCTCCAAGCAGAGGGACCATGGGGCAGCACTCCTGTTGGGTTGGTCAGCTGAACTGACAGCTAAGCTGACAATTTTTATCAGCCACCTTTTTAAAACACAAAGTATACACTACAAAACAATGCTTATTCTAAGTATCCTTTCCTTTATTTTGTGGTCAGAATAACTGGTCATGTCTAGAAAATCATCTCTAAGACAAGTGGAAACCTGAAAAGATTCATTAATAAAGGAAGGCTGCCTTGCTTTCCTCCTGAAAGCACAGCAGTAGTCCCACCGCTTCTCCAACATTTCTTGCAGATCAGCTACCGCAAATGTGTTTCTGTCAGCAAGTCACTCAAAATCAAAATGTTTGCAGTCAAAGACAACTCCAAACTTGTCTAGCTGTCCACAGTTAGGAATCAACAAGTTAGTCCTTATTAAAAGGAGTTGGAAGCGCTCAAGAATTAGCATCTTCCTGCACAAGGATGCCATACATACAGCTGATGAAAATGTGCTTACGTATTTTGGACATGAGAGAAGGAAACAATAACCAAAGTTCCTGGAAATAACAATAAAATGACACTATGAAAGAAGTTTTTTAAGTAGCACAGAACTTAAAGAAAAAACACAGTATTATAGAAATTCACCAGCTACTGTTGAAAAGAACAATAAGAATTATTATTTTTCCTCTATTTTTCCAATACCTCTACCCTAACAATAGCTTTCCTTTTATAGTCACCATCTTCCATCTGTATAGATCTTTCACACACTGTGAGGAGACAGAGACATCTTTTAAAACCATAAAAGTAATTGCAAAGGAATAAAAATAGACAGAGGACTCTGAGCAGGTGTAATATTTTTAACTAAATTTAACTTGTTATTTAATGACAAAAATTTAATTGACAAGACATCTGGGCATAAAGCTTGCTGACAAATGTCCACGTAAGAACCATGTGCACACCTCACTACTAATAGGGCTATATTAGCAAAATAAAGTCATCGGCAAAAGGGAGGGACTGGATCTGCTTCTCATCAGATGTACCAACTTTAATGGAGAGCTAGTTTTAAAACTGAAAAAAAATACTAAAATCTTTTTTCCATTTATGCCCCTTTGATTGAGATGATCGAGTTTGTTTTAAAATAACAGTGTTTGTGGAAAATTATATACTGACTGTCCTAGAAATCCCATCTGTGCACATAGACATTCATATGTGGAGGGGGTTTGGGTACAAATGAGGTAAATAATTAAAAGAGGAAAACAAGGAGAGAAATAAATACTGTGCAGGAAAGAAATAAGAGACAAAGGATACACAATAGGTAACAGAAGATTTAGCTGGAAATGAAGTGCCAGTGGGGATTTTTTTCATTGGAGCTGTAGAGTCCAATTCATGTAACTGAAGGAATAGTTTGGACATTGGGCTCTGCCCCATGCCAGTGCCAAGGATTTAGCTGTCTCCTTATCCACCTACCAGCGGGTGCTGATAGGAGGTGAAAGCAGCCTATGGCCTTGCTCAGAGCTGAATGGAGTGGTCTCTACTTAGGCATCTGCAGAACCCTGTCCACCACATGGATTCTGAGATAGAGAGAGAAGACCCTGCAGCTGGAGATCTATCCTTGCAGAGGGAGAAGAACTGCTGTTCTTGTGGGATAGGTTCTTATCTTTGCCAAGATGGAAATATGCTTTCTACTTTGCAGGCCATTACAAAAATACAACTGTAATTACAATGAGACTGCAGACTACAGTCTGATGATTAAGATGATGTATCTGTTTTCTACGTGTTAACTAACCACAAATTTTGGACAGAATTTAGTTGACTCTGCCGTATTTTCAGCTAGTACTGTTACTCAATATTTAGAGCAAACTAGAAAGATGAAAGAGGAATTAAATATGATGCTATCCAAAAGCAAGATCAACTCAGACCTATGCCTGAAATTCTGACAGCTCAGACAAGGCCACAATCATTTCTCCTTGGCAGTCAAAGTCATTGTCTGCTAAAGCTCTATGCTAGGAAGAAGTTCTCCCTAGGAAGAGATTTTGGCATGTGCAGCAAAATAATGTGGGGTAGGGAAAGTGAGAGTTTAGGTCGTCCTAAGAGCTGGATAAACATTCATTGCACCCATGCTTGTGACTGGCCGTATGAGCATCCTGAGTACAAGTGTCACAGCTCCACAGACTTAAAAAAACTCTTGTGTCCCAGCTATAGCCAATGCTGCAGACAGACAGTGGAGGATGTTTCTTTTCCATTTCTATCTTATTTAGACAGTACTACGTATTTTCAGAAACTTTCTACTACTGAGTAGAAGTATGTGGATTTGTGATTATTTCTGGCACTGCAAATTTGGCTCTAAGTCCTAGATCCAATTATTCTTTGCTTATTCACTGTTTTATATTAACTTATCATTATGTATGGACGAAAACCCATGACAATTAAAAATACAGCAGGTTTTACTGCTCTCTTACTCAAACAGGTGCTTAAGTTCAGAAATTAAAAAACTACTTTTTATTATTTGTTTTTTGCCAAGCAGGAGTATTTCTCCAGCAAAGAATTCAAGTTTTGGTATGCTTCTCAGAAATTTCAGGGTAAAAATGTGACACTAAAAATCCCTCTCTGACGCTGGCAGAAAATCTGTTGCACACTTCTACATTTGAAATAAATAACATAAAATGACACTAATTTGAATTCTGTTGACCTGTATATACTTTGATCTGTTTCCTTAAAACAGTATCTTAACTTCCTTCTGAGGAGAACAATTTTTTTCTGAATCTCTGACCTTCCAAAGCTAATGTGAGAAGGACCCAATGAACATTACAGACTTGTTTTCAGGCAAGTGAAAAAGGACCTGACATCCCAATTCTCTGGCATTTCCTCTGACTAGGAAATGTAGATGGGGAAAGCATCAGTCTGATGGGCTACAGGTGAAGGAGGCATTTCCAGGAATGCAGGTAGGCTCTTCTTTGGGCTTCTCCCTGGCTATTGGAGAAAGTGATATGTGGACAAAGGCGTGATCAGATACAGGATAAATGACCACTAAGGGGAGGCATGAAAAAGGAGGGCTGGAGGCTAGCTGCCTCTAAAGGCTAATTTATGTGACCATACTCTTCCATGATGCAGCATAATGAAGCCACGGTGTACTTGGAGGATAAGAAGCCAGAAACATATCTGGTATAGCATCTGGGCTAGTGGAGCCAAATGATTTGCCTGTTAAACCATGGCAGCATGGCACCTAGCACTGGAAACCTCGTGCCAGAGGGACTGAAATATATTCCCTTCAGCTTGTGGGAGAAGAGTAGCCCTCTAAACAGATCACACTGGTTTGTGATAACCTCAACAATTTCTGGAGGCACATCCTGACTCAGTCATTACTTATGGTTGTTTGGGATGTAGGAGGTATTTTATTTGAGGTAATTATGCCATCGAGCATTTAGTTGGCTGTGACAGGTAGAATGCATACTTTGAGGAGGTGGCATCTATCTCTGCCAGTTGAACCACGCTGTGAAAACACTTGCCAACAATTATGATAAACTTTCCTACTGTCTTGGGTGGTTTTCCACAATCTTAGATATGTGATCCCTTGCCTGCTTTTGAAAGGTCACTGTTCAGGATACCAATAATTTATGGAGTTTACTTTCATACAGAGCTGGCATGGTCTACAAAGGATCAGTTCACAGAGAGTTTTGCAAGCTTTTGACATACAAGTCAGGCTGACGCAGCAACAGCACTGATTTGGATCAGAGACTGAAAATGGAGGCTATCCTTGCAGCATTATCTTTCACACTTTTTTCTGTTAGAAGCTCCAAGTCTGAGGTTTATACACACAGATTCAAAGATGTTTATAACCTAAGACCTCACTTGTAATTGAGGAAAGTAACTTGTACCACAAAAATGATTGGAGCAATCAGATCCAAATTCCCTATTAAATTGTCTGCATAAAATTATCTTCAGAAAATGCACATCATCTCAGACTTCAACTTGGCTTTGTGAGAATTTGTGGAGTCCTGGGAGTTCATTTTGATTCTGTCCAATCATTAGTAATAAATGACTTTTTAAATCCAGCATCAACTTTAGAAAAGCACTTGATGAGGACAGTAAACAGTATGGAGAATAAAAGAACTGAAAGTACATCCATTTTTTGAAAGTAACCCACATAATAAAGCACCAGTTTAGGAATTGGGAAGCACAGCCATAGGCAAATTATTGTCCCATATAATTATTCTCTCTTTATGGAAGATAAGCATAATAACTTTCATCAAGTGTTATGCATTAAAACCTTATCAGAGAAATTCTTATATTAAAAAGCAGTATTTTACTATTGTGATAAAACAATTGTGAATAATCTTATGAATACCATAATATATAAAATTGTGAAATTTTCACATACCAAACCCACAGGCCGAGATTTACTCACATAAAGGATATTCTTTTCTTAGCATGGTCTAAAGTTAGTGAGGGTAATACCTATTTATCAGTTATCCTATCAGTATTAGAAAACAAGAAAATGGCACAATCTTTGATTTAAATGTGTTTGTCTGAGATACAGATTTTACACGTGTCAAGAAAGGAACAAGCTGAATATCTGAGATAAGGATTATGCACAGTACAAGACACAATTCTACTGGCTTTGAAGGCTGACTGGTCAAATACAGAGATTTTATTTTAGAGAGATTAACAAGTTTGGATATAATAAATAAGTAAAAAAAGAAAAAAAAAGACACCAGTTTTACAGCTCACTGTACTTTCTCTCAGCCTTATACTTCAAAATCTGCAAAGTGCTCCTCTACTATGCCTCGTCAATATCCCCTCACCACTTGACTTCTCTACCAGCAAACCTCCACTCCACAGGTATCAGATACTTTTCAGATTCACTGGCTGATGATTACTGAACTTTCACTGAAACTAGTGATTCATCATCACTGCCTTGAAAGTAGACATCTTGTTAAACAAAGGGACAAACAAAACTTTGAAATGATTTGATAAACTTCTTCTAAAGCAGTTGGAATTTACCAAAAGCAAAAACAGTGCGTGCAATTTTTGAAATTTTGGAGATTATGCCCCTAGAATAAACTTTTGCCTCCAAATTCCGTTCAATTTAATGTTGATAAATATGAGTATTAAAACTCAAAGGCATTGAACTGATTACTGTCAGTTATGCCATTGCATAGCTATATGCACAATTATTAACTATGTCAAATGCAGATTTACTGAGGCAATAAGTAAACTACTAATGGCAAGAATATAGGTGACTTGGGTGTTAATAAATTTATGTATCATGCGTGATTAAAACTTGGAGCGGAAGGAGGATGACTATGTTGGAACAATATGTTCCATAGCTATTAGCAATTTTGTACTTATTGGTGATGATGATGCAACTATGACTGGTGTAGCTGCAATCATGATGTGTCTCTGTGAACTGAGACCAGAGGAAGTGTTTTAACCAAGGAGGCGGCAGGCAAATAGCCCCAACCTGTAGTATAAATTGGGCAAAGTACAGGTTCAATGAGCTTGCAGAGGCTCCAGTTGATACAGACACTAACTTTGCAGAGCTTAATGACTTCTTTATTGTCTAGTTATAACATGGAGTTTCACTACCATACCAAATGGCTCCAGCATAATTCAGTCAAGGCAAAGAAGAATGATGTTTCAAAGAGAAAATTTGAAGTCACACAGTTAAAACTCAGGAAATGCATGCACCTAATTCCTGTCACATTGTGAAATCCTAGTTCTGCACGTATATCTCCTTTAGCTTTGATTTCTATCAAAAATATGCATAATTTTAATGCTAATTTCTATTAAAATATGCATCACAAAACATAGCAGATACATGAAGACAATTATCATATTGTATTAACTTCTGCATTTTCTATTCTTTATTGAATCCTCTGTATTGCATTAACTTTATTTTGCATTTTCTTTGTTTTCCTTTCACTACCATAAAACCGATTTGGTTTTACTAATGTTATTCTAAATGCTTTGAATTGGATCAATTCACTTATCATTGAGGTGAAGAACTGAGGAGGGGTCACCATGAACCTTAGCTGCTGAAGTCAATTTTCTGCTAGACTGAATCAAAAGAGCAACACTACATCTGCTTGTATTGTTCTGTATTGGTAAATGAAACTTTCCTTTTTTCTTTTTTTTTTTTTTTTTTTTTTTTTTTTTTTTACAAAAATTTTTTTTTTTTTTTTTTTTTTTTGCCACAAAAGCTTGGTATTTGCAAAAGCTGTAAGACTGTGGAGACCATAATCTGAAATCATGAGAGCCACAATTTTTATGACTACAATCTTCTTTTCCTGGTGTTCAGGCAGTGGTTTTGGGGTGGATTGCGCTGCATGCGTTCTGATGAGACATTTACAATCTCCTTTATGCAAATTACCCCAGCAGCTGTTTAAGAGCTGTGGTTGTCAGACCAGCAAGGAGAATGTGATTTGGTATGTCACAAATGGGGCAGGGCTTTATTAGACTCTGCTACAAAGTTCTAGCAGATGCCTTAGCACAGATTCAGTGTGATCTTGTAACCCCATTATAACTTTATTGCTTTGTGGAAAACACAAAAAGCTACCAAATACTGTAGGGATTCTCAGAAATAAGCACTTCACACTGCCTATTTCTGAATTAAGTGCAAATAATAAATGTAATCTTATCATTTAGAGTGGAAAAAACTGCAGTTTTCCCCAAAGAAATCACATCCAGCTGAAAGAGTTTTCCAGGGACAAAAAACAGCAAAAACACTAAGAGACAACTTTACCAATAACCAATGAAAACCATTTTTTATCTTTAAAAATGACTCATCAATAAGGAAATACTACCAACAACACAAGAAAACATTAGGAGCCTCTGATAAAACTGTCTATTGAAACTGCTGTATCTGGGTTAACACTGGACATTCCATGGTTAGGAGAGATTTTAAGATCCATAGAGGATCCTTTTAGGTCTGAAAGACAGACACATCTCCTTTACTTGACTCCCGTGTGATTATGAGTTAATGTATTACAGGTTTGCTTTTATTATGATTCGCCTTGAACTGATGTTTCTTGTTTTTATGCTTGTCACCCCATAGCTCCAGAACCTTGCTTCTACAATAGGTAGCAAGAACTACATCTCCCTTTGAAACTTCCTAATATTCAATACATAAATTTGAGGCTATTTTGGATCATTTTGCTTTTGAGAACATTGCTCAACTTCACCTCACTCCCTTTTTTATTCCATGTTTATTCCTTGACACACTTCTATTGACCAGATGTTAACTTTCTCAACTTCTGTTTGACAAGGATGATGATCTGAATTTCTTTTTCATATGGTTAGCCAAAAATATATACGGCATTTCAGGTGAGGTCTTACTGTTTCCTGTACAATAGCACTGACACTTTCTTATCTCTTCTTGAAACAGGTAACTAGACAGCATTTGTCTTTTACATAGCTCATCAATTTGGTGGCTCCAAGACATTTTTCACCTTTATCCTTTTATCAAACTTTTTTGTTAAGTAAAAAACACAGTGCCCTTTTCTTCTGATCTGTCAACCTGTGTTTTAACAGTTATGCCTCATTTGGCTGGATGGACAGACATCATTAATATTGCCACCTAGTGATGATTTATAACAAAAAAACACAACTATTTGGAGGGGTAACTGTTTTTGAGGATTTTAGCCCCTTCAAAAATTTCTCAGAATACTCTGGTCTTCATTTTTTAAATGCCAATAAGATGCAAATTCAAAGTCCTCAGAAGAATAATGTGACCAGTCCTCATCTGAGTTTATTTAAGGACTGTGTACTGGTAGAATTTGCTTGTTACACAAATACAAAAAGAAAATACTTCTAGAACATACACAGATTTAACCATTTAATTGTGTCTGTAATTATGACTACAGTTGCCTGCTGTTCTTCTAATGAAACACACCTTTCCTTTAAAGTTTGAGTTAAGAACAGAAGAATTCAAAGGAGAAGACTTGAAGACAGTGAAAACAGTTGTTTGTAACAGATCTTGAATTTTGACCTTATGTACATTATTTGCTATGGCAAATATTATCATATGTATGGCAGGCATAATAAACAGATCTTTCCAGTTGCCACCTGCGAATTCTACAGTAGTAATCTATATACTGAGGGAATAAGGGAAAGGATAAAATTTTGTAACAACAATTTTAAGGAAAACCACAGTGCAGTGAATGTGTTACCCTCAATGTATCTGTGTTGCTTAGAAGAGTATACTATAGCCTGTCAAGACTGAAAGTTCATGCTCTGCAAATACAACCTTCAAAAGTCAACTGAAACAAAGCAAAAAAAGAACTTGAATCCACTTTGTGTGTGTGCAAACACATAGTGCAGTCCTCATAATATCTGAATGCCAAGCAAACACATCAGATCACACAGTGATGGTACTACTCAGAAGAATTACTAAAATAAGCACTGGGGTTAAGTACTTTTTTTCTGACTGTAGTTATTTCATGAGGCAACTAGAAGTAACTGCCCTGAAGGACTTCAAAACAGTATGATTAAACCCAATAAAATGCAAAAAGAGTTTCTTTTTCATCTGAAAGTATGATCAGAATAAACTTCTTACATGAGCTCAAAACTATGTGATGAGACAAAACATCTACTAAAACTTCCCAATAAATTACAACTTAAACATTTTCTTTTCCTCAAAAAAAATTTTGTCCCACTCCTTTTGTGCATTAACCTTTTCAATTATTTCACTGATCCTCTAAAAAAGCTGTCTTCCCACTTACAATCAAATTCTTGAATGGTTTGTGCCAGCTTTATATACCAAGGGTTTTTATTACTAATTCAGGATCTGTCCGAATTTAAACTGCCCATGATTTCCTGAGAATACATTCATCATGATTCTTTTTGTTCAGCATTTGTCTGAACTTGGCTTGTTAACTTTGTAAATATGGACAAGTATCAAGAACTACATCTTGAAATGACCATTATATAACAAAATGCTGTAGCTAGCTTTGAAATTCACTGTATGAAATTCCCAGATCAGTTTTCTGGCTTTCCAGAGTTGCTTTCTCCTATGGAACATCTCTCCACTTGGAAGCAATGGAACTGGCAGGGCACTCCTCTAAGCATGTATTTCAACCTGATTAAAAAAACTCAGGCTTTCTTCAAGCCTAGTTCAGTAAAGGGAGCCCTGTTCCTCATTCACACTGATAACCACTACTCACTCTCCTCAAATGTGCACCTACCAGCAGCTCTGCCATCCCTCTACCCTTGTTTCTTTAGTAAGAGTTGCCTCTTTTGTGTCTTCTGTCATTTTGAATATTCTCTTCTACTCTGAGACCTAGCAACTTGGCTCTGTCCACACATCACGCTCCGTCCTGTCTTCTTTTTGTCTTTTTTTAAAAATATCAAGTTACTGTCAGCTTGAAAACCAGCCTGGGAAGACAGATGGCCAGATATACATCACAAAAGTGAACCACAGTCAAATTCAAACTTTTGTTAAAATGAAGAGTGAGGAAGAAGTCAGGTGGTCTGAAATACTTTCAGCAGCTTACATTACAAAGTGTCTACTTGAATGGGGAAGGAAAGCAGAATAGCCCTGCTCTGCACAGTTAAGGAAGGGTTCTGCAGATAGCCTTCCTTGGATCCCTCAGACTAGACATCCCACTGCCTCCCTGCCCGCCTCCAGCGAGGTCTGGCACTGCCTGGAGCACGAGTAGATCTGGTGGCTACCATTGGTCACAAGTGGCTGGATGAGGAGCTGCTGTCAGACCAGCTGCATTGGCTCCACCTCCACCAACCCCAACAGCACCCAAACAGAAATTGCTGCGGTGCTGTTTTTTTGTGGAAAGGTGGTTGTGACACTAATAAGGCCAGAAGGGCCAGGGAGGGAACAGCAGCAGGGACATGCTCCCAGCTGGAAATGTGCATATTGTCCTCTCCAGCAGTGGCAGGGACTTCAGCTGCAGACTGCCAATCTCTGGAATTTCTCGGGTTCTTCTCTGAAGGTTCATTTTGGCTTTATGACTTAATCACGTCAGGAGAAGTCATTTCAATTCATATGCCTTTAGGAGTAATTATAGATTTAAATGATAAAACAAATCAGGAAGAAAACATATCTAAAGATATGAAAGCAGTTAACATTGAAATTCTTTTTTATATTTTTATATTGGTATCACAAGTTGTTTGTAAATAACTTGCTCATTTTACATATGTAAGGAGTTTTGCCATGCCCTGCAAAAATAAATTAGATTTTATTGGTGCCCGG
Organism: Aegithalos caudatus; assembly: GCA_013389925.1. Classification (NCBI taxonomy): domain Eukaryota; kingdom Metazoa; phylum Chordata; class Aves; order Passeriformes; family Aegithalidae; genus Aegithalos; species Aegithalos caudatus. The sequence continues at coordinate 33,456 of WEIU01005029.1, read as the reverse complement.
GTATTTAATAACTTCTATTTATTTGCTGCAAGAGTGGAGAATTAAGATAGAGTAGTTTATTTCACCAAAAGACTGACAAATGGCTCATTAGACACTTATGGAACTGAAGCTAATTGTACGATTTTTTGTTGTATTAATTGTCTCTGCCTGCTTAGCTGGCTAACACTGGTCATCAATACAGAGCTTTTACCTTTCAATATCCAAAAGAGGNAAAAAAAAAAAAGAAGGAATTTTAAGATAAACAGAACAGTATTTATTTCCTAATATAAACAAAAATACTATTTGGATTGGAGGAGCATGAGGGAGGAGTAAGAGAGGATTAATGGGCTGTCTGTTCCCCACTGGGGCTACCAATAACAGTCAATTCCAAACAGCAGTCACCTCACATCATCTAACAGCTTGAATCGTCAATATTCAAAGATTCTCTGCCCCCCTTTTTTTTTGTTACAATTAAATATCATTTAAATTGCATCCTCTTTTTTTTTATTTCGTCAGAGACATAAGGTCAGAATTGATTGAATATGTACTACCTGCATATAATGATTTCCAGTTTTTTACAATCATGTGCTAATGCTGCACAGTAATGGCCTATGGATGAAGAGACAGATGTACTACCAGTCATTCGCTACACATTTGCATTAACAAATCATCATTTAATTGAAGCCCATCCAACAAGTTTATGCTACTTAAATAAAGTTCCTTTCCATAAAAGATGCTGCAATGACACATGGTTGTTAACTGCAAGGTAAATAAAAAGTAGTATTTATTTTCTTGTCACTGGTTTAGGTTAAGTATTAAAATGTACACTTATTTGTATTTTGCTCAGAAATAAACCACCTGACATCTAACGTAGCAATCCAAGCTAGTACTACTATGAGACAAGATAATTCACTTGTAGAAATAATCGTTTTGTAACACCACAATTTCATGCTTTACAGATTTTTATTTCCCCCCAAAATATATAATAGAACATAGTTTATATGAAGGCTATACATGAGTCGTGTGTTAATACTTTTAGGCAAGCTCTAATAACACAAACCTCAAACCCTGCTGCTATCAACATGGGCTACAATTTTTTTTATGTCTCATTGTTGACTACAAACATTGGCACCACACTTAGAAACCTAGTTGCTTCCCTTCACAATTTAGATATTACTGCTTTCTTTTTAATACTGTCTAGGGAACAATTCAGGTAGGTTGTGATGCCCCTACATGTTTCAGATATAGAAAACCACTATCTATTCATTTCTCCTTTCAGAACATGTTGCAAAATATTAAAATCTGAGAAGAAAGCATGTCATAAAATGAGGAACCTATAAAACCAATTTTCTCTCCTTCTAGAGATGGTTTAACAGTCTTTTCAGCATATTCAGTTCATGGTACATTTTTGCATCTGCAAAGCAGAAGAAAGATATTTTGATACTGTCTGTTAAACTGACAAACAATACTTCGAAGCTAACATGCTAGGACAAGGAGATATATTTTTAATTGTGTTTTTGGCTTAAATCTACATTTTCTAGAAACCACAATCTTTTAGGATGAAAGCACTATATAAATGAAAGATGGTATTAGTAATAATAGTTGACATCCTTTACTATGCTGGTATTGGCTTACATCTAAACACATCATTGAAATTTTTTTTTACCTAAATACAAAAATAATCATATATTTCCCTTTCTTGACGATACACTGAAAATAAAATATTTATTTTAAAAAGGAAAAAAAAAAAGAAGTATCTTAGGAAAACTAGAAAATTCATTCTGAGAGTGGGAGAAGGCAGTCTTTTTCTAACCAGAGCAAACCGAATTTAAAGACAAACAGATACGTTTTCCTTCCCTTCAGGAACGTGTGGGGATGTGAGGAGACAGGGGAGTCTCTAAGTTGACCTTTTGTTGTTGTTGTTGTTACTGATGATGGAAAACATATTAAACGTTTCACCCATACCAAGACTGAAACTACAATGTGGTACTCAGAAATATATCTAAAAGCACACAAGAAGAGATAAAACCTACGATTTATTGCCTCAGACAAGAAACAGTGTATAAAAGCTACAAAATGCAATCCCATACAAAATAAACAGACATACAAAAAAACCCTACTGTGATTTGCCTGCATGTTCTCCAAGCTTTTTTTATATGCTAACTCAGAACAGTAATTACAGATCTTGCAAGTTGACTTCTGTTTTCCAGAACTGAGTTGTACGTAAAACATGCCTTTTCATCGAAACAATTACAATTAATCAAAACAGTGAAAGCTAATACTACTCAAGTCCAACCTACTGCTGTGCCCAGCAATATATCAAACTGTCTGTTGTCAAACATACTAAACAAACTTTAACAGAATGTTTTCACTACAAATAAGAGAAAACATGCTTGCTAAGTATTTTTTAGTCAAACTGCAACCTCAGTAATCCATTCTGTCACTGGATTTTAATTTGCAGTAGTCAATCACAGTCTCACACAGATCCGTATTTGAACTACAGAGAGGTAACTCACTGGGACTAACAAATGAGTATGTGCAAATAGCTACTATAGCCCCAAATTATTTTAGGAATTTATATCTATGTACTCAGGTTTGTTTCTTTATACCATCAATGTTTTTCAACATAAGATATCAAAATCAAAGAAAGAAACAAGAAAAATGAAGACCATGTACTACTTTTCACTGTTACTGTCCTAGAAACACACCAGCTTAATAGTACTGTGTTTTCTTCCATGTTCATATTCATTTAAACTATTATGAGCATTTATTGAAATCTTCCTTACAGAGAAGCTCCTACCTCAGAATTTGTTCATAAATTAACAAAGGCCTCTCTCCAGAAACTCAAATTCATATTAAACACAGATCTCATCCATGATATAGCTCATTCATGACATATTATAAATAGTCAACAAAAATAGATAAACTTACACTTCTCATGGCACCTCCCCTGCCCTACCTAGGAGTCATAACTATTTTCTTAATAAAGAAATATGGCATTTGGCATCTGACAGAAAAAAAACTGTTTACCAGTGAAGTCAGTCTTTTTTGCAATTGGTAATCAATGCAGAAACTGAAGTTTTACATAAAAGAAGTGATACAGAGGACAGGAATATTGGAGTTTAACAAACAGATCAGGCCTTTATTACCAGCAAGCTCCATTATGGATTTGTGAGCTTTGTAAGCCAAGCTCCCCCAAGTGTAATTAAATTTTTATTTATAATGTGTTTGTGACTGTTAACTTCGTGTTGCCTCTGCTTGTTCCCCCCCCAAATCCAATGTGAAATAGTATTCCACATTTACTGCTGCAGAGAGCGGTGCTTTATTCAGTTGCTGATTTCATCTCTAGCCTTATAAGAGATGAGAAGTACAAATAAACATATTGTATATTATTTATACACAAACACCCGTGTCTTTAAGCATAGATATATACATATACTCTCCTGCATGCAGAAGCTCTAAGCCAAAACTGAGGACAAAAGAAGTACGTGTCAGTTAAAATTGAACACATGTGAGCAAGCATCACTTTTTTTCCTACCAAGAGCACTATTTATCACATATTTATATTGTGGAGAGACATGAAAGCTTCAGTAAGATAGGGCGATGCAGCACTGCAGAGTACATTTTATGCCGCAAGCCATGTCTGAGATTAGTGTAAATGTACCAGGAAAAGGTTCTAAACTCCAACAAAGCTGGCATCCACGCTTTTTTTTTNTTTTTTTTTTTTTTTTTTTTTTTTTTTTTTTTTTTTTTTTTTTTTTTTTTTTTTTTTTTTTTTTTGTTCATTTATGAGGAGGACTTCATGAAAAAGCCCTCTGACTCCAAGAACGTATTTTTTATTTTTTGCATTAACTCTATTCCTGCTTTCATTCAGGTATTACCCTCCGGTACCAATACTTACGTACAAAAAAAAAAAGAAGCTTAATATAAGTAACCACAGGAGGATCTCTTCTCCCCTTGAAAAACTGCAAATAAAGATGTCAGCTATTGAGTATATTTGTGGCGTCTCCAGCAGCTGCTGTTAAATACCAGCTGGTCTAGCTGATTAAAATTACCTCCGAGTTGGTATTATAAAGATGCCTGGGCAGCGTTGCTGTATTAATGGATTATTGAGTGAGCGATGAAAACCTTGGCCAGCTGATGCGTTTTATTACAGATAGGCTTTATGATGTGTAATCACTGTAATTTTTATAACTAGAGGAAATGGGAAAAAAAGAAGAACCTTCTTTCTCCCCTTACTCATAGTGAAATCAGTTGAACCAGAGTTGTGTTTTTTTTTTTTTTTTGCCAGTCTGTTACTTAGGAGTTAGCTAAATAATTTGGGTTTTAACAGTTTCTGCATATGTAAGACTTTATCCACACCTACACATACACAAAGAATGAGAAACTGTGTTCAAGGCTACCCTGTGTTTACCTATTTTACATATGCTTAGGTTTACACATTGGATATTTATTTTGTCCTTTGACTACCAGGCGAGCGCTGCAACTGGCCATATGAGATAAACCCTTGTGCATTATTTAACGACTGAGCTACACTGCAAACGCACCTCATATTCTCCAGGTTCAGCAATTCAGCTGGTGAGGTCTCATGTCTGGTCTCTCCATCTCTTCCCTCCCACATTCTCCTCCCCTTCTAGCAAAACCTTCACACAGTATGTCAGTTAACCATCTCTCAAACTTTCTTCCCTCTTACTAACCACATACTTACTATGTTGTCTTGACTTCTGATGGTAGTTTAGTTTGCTACCAAAGTGTGCTAATTATGAAAATCATGCAACTGTTACGAGTTTTGAGGTTTAATAAAAAAATAAATGACTGGGTACTTGGAAGATTCAGATATACTGGTGAAAAATTTTATTATAGATAACTTCTGTTGTGACGTGCTTCAGCATTCAAGCCAAATGCTATTTACTGAAAGCATCTCAAGAGAAAATACTGCAATTTTTTCAGGAATGGACACACACCAAAAGCCAACTAATGATACCTGAAATTTTTCAGTGGAATGGGAACTTTTGAAATGTAAAAAGAGAGTAAAATTAAAAAAAGCTCTTAAAACTTTCTTAACGAAATGTAGCATTGCTTCTTTTTCCACGAGAGATAATTAATATTAATTCTTCCACAAAGTTAAGAAAACAAGTCTCTATAATATTCATAAAATTATACAAGTTACAAAATTTTATAGGAAGGACCCTATGAAATATAGCTGGGTATTATTCCAGCCCATAAGGTATAGAGAAAAATTTTTGGGAGTTGCTACTACATCACACACATTCACCTGCAACCTCTGCTGAGGATTTTTACCCATGCTGGTGTTTACTCATGCTGTGAAGTCCTGCACACAGATTATTTAAACCATCTCCTAGAAGAAAAAGCTGCTCTAATTCCAACATTTAATGTATCAAAAGATAAATTAGATCACAGATGGATCAAAATATAAGTTAAAGCTAATTTAATGAAGAAATTTGATAAAGGCAAGGATTTTAAAATTGACTCTTTTTTTTTTTTTTTTTTAATTAAAGGTGAGCCTTAAGAAGTAAATTTTGGTCCATCCAAGACTAAAATCACCTTGGTGCTCTCCTTCTTCCATTTTATGAGTAGGACCTAAGCTGCACTATGCAAATGTGCATTTCCAAGACCAACACCTGATAATCTGAATATGTGATATACATTTCTGATGAATCATCTGGCTGTTTTCAAACACTTTTGCACTGCTGCGACTAGCTGTTGAAATAATGATGCTGGTTGTCAGCAAATGGAGGGAGAAAAGCATGTTTCACTAGGTAGATATACTGTAGATAAAAAAGGGCCTTTCCACTCTTTCTAATTTCATCTTTTTTTATAGAATTGTGTTATCATTGAGGTTGGAAAAGACCTCTAAGATCACCAAGTCTAACCTAGCACTGCTGAGTCCATGATGAAACCACGTCTCTAAATGCCACTTCTACATCTCTTTTAGATACCTCAATGGATGGCAATCCCACTACTTCCCTGGCAGCCTGTTCCACTGGTTGACAGCCCTTCTCATGAAGAAATGTTTTGCAACACGGAATGTTGTCTCTGCAGAACATCTAAGCAGGGGTAAGGTAGGTGGGAAAAGCCATTAGGAGAGGCCAAGGAGGGATGTGTAAGGTGAAACCAGAGCAAGCTGTGAAGCTGCAAAGCTCCCTGCAGCATGTAGTGACAGTTGTGCCAGTCTGAAGCACCTCAGCTTCGGGCTGTGCCAAGTGCAGCCGGCAGAGCCGCCGGCTGCCCACCGGGGCATTGCCATCCAGCACCTGCCGTGCCTCCGTTTTACAGCTGCAGCCTGAGCTGCTCCTGCAGTCAGAAACCTCCTTCAGAAGGGAAGTGCGTTTTCAGATTTGTTCCAATGAAGAAAAGAAAATGAAATAATAAAATAGTGATGGTTTTGGTTTGGCAAAACCCCACAGTTCCTATTTTCTCAAACCATGTGACTTTCATCCTGCTGGGAGCCAACAATGGGTCCACAGCTTGCAGCCATGAGTGAAAAACAAAGCGGAGAACAGCTGTCTGTCCCAACTACTTTTCGGCTTCTCCTGTGGTGCACTCCAGGCTGGGGCTGCCATTTCCTAAGGAAACTGCTGGTACTCCATGCTTTGTCCCATCACCAGGATGGGGGAATTCAGTTTCTCTGAGCTCTCCCACTGCATATTTTTCATGCATTTAGTGAATGTCCAACATGAGCAACCCTCACAAAAATAAATGACAAACCCACCCCGAATCTGCAAGGCTTTGTGGGTATTTCTGGGCAGAGGCACATTTACAGCATGGAGAGGTGTCTCTCGGATCTAATCATGGATGGGAAAAAAACACCTTAGTGTAGAAGAAGACACAGTTATAGTTATGGTCGAGACATAGTGCTAAAGAGAAATACTCCACATTTCCCACAGAAGGACTACTTGAAGTAAAATGTCTATCACTGTCACCCCATGGGGATCCACATCAAGACAGACAACTGGAAGCACTGAGGAGAAAAAACTATTCTCTGTCCGAGAAGAAAAAATTAAAGGAAGGCAATCCTCTAAAAGTGAATATAATTACAATATGTTTAACAAGTATTTTTGCATTTGTAGTAAATACATATACATTGATATACTCTGAATTAATGGTCAATTTAACACGCATGCTAAATTCTATGCAAAACAAGATTCTTAATTCACTTGGGTTAATAAACATAAAATTCTGATAATTACAGATACAATAATGTCATATGAGCACTTTAAACATATGCTGTGGGAATTAAATCCAGGCTATTCCTGCCCACTAAGGACCAGTTTTTAATCTTCGATGCATGATATGTAGTAATGGATTTTACGAGTTGACTTTTTTAAATTTGATGATCAGGTTAATGAAATTTATAATGATATTTTTCACACCAAGTTCAAAATAGTAGTTAACTCCTTGGCAGAGGAATTCAGATTGGACATGTAATGGATGTACCAGCAACTGCTGATGTGAAAGGATTAATCATCATTTTAGACTTTTATTAAATTAGATAAAATGGGATAGGCATGAATCAGAATATATAGCAATCAATCACCGGACTTTATTGAGTCTTTTAAAAATCTTATTTGGTCCTGAGTTGACAACTAATCTAGGCCATTCTGGGCCAGTTTGACAAACTCTCCAGATAATGACTGTGACTAGAACATTAATAATATCGTCATTTAGCAAGAAATATTTATTCTCTATGTAAACAATTTTTTTTTAACATTTGTGGGTGTTGAAGGTAATAGCAGTCACACCACAATATTGCAATTCAGCTGATCTTCTGTGACTAAAATATTTTTATTTTATAAATTTGCTTTTTTTTTTTTTTTAAATGTAGGTAATGGATAGACCACTAGGTACAGATGACCAAAGTTTTTGGTATATCCAGCTAGCACTTAATGTAAACTATTACAGCTATACACACTGGAATTGCCAGAAAATAAAAATTACTAAACTTTTGAAGTTTATTTATTGATCACTGAGAACCACCCCAGTTAAATTACCATAAACCTCAACATCACAACAACTACTAATCCAGCTAATAGGAATTAAGGGAGATGGAAGATACATAATAAGCATCTGGGGGATATGGAATTTATCCCATGAGTGTAGTAAAGAGCTCATAATTTAAGAGTGCCAAAACCCAAGTGCATCATGAAGGCCTTTCCTCACAAGTGACATTAATTGCATATCCCACAGATGCTTATTACATATTCTATTTATACCTCTGAGAAGAAAAATATTCGTTTAAAGTTTAAAGGTTTAGTACTGCTTAAACACAATGTAACACAGCTGTCTCATGATGTCACAGGGAATATCAAAGGCTGCAGCACAGAGTCATAATGTAAGAAATAGTTTAGACAGAAGATAAATCAGGGAATGTGTTTCAGCATGAGAGCCCCAGAGCTCAGATGTACGTTAAAGCAGGATGCATAACTACGTACTTCAGCTGGATTTGGGATTACACCATTAAAAAGGTTTTTCTGATTACAGCTATTGAAATAAGGAAAAGGAGAATTAAATCTATTTCAATTATTTTAAACAGTTTTTCAATAAGTAGCATGTCAAACCATTAATACTAATATATGAATTGCTAAAGTCAAAGATGTCATTATCTTTTCTACTGCTCAGTCTATACAAATATAACCATCATCATTAATATTTCTAGATATTAAGCACGTTATTATGTTGTAAGTTTTCTGCAAGGACTATTTTCTTCTGTTGACATTACTCTTTTGTGATTTCTCTTATAGATAAGTAAGACAACGAGAATTCTTCAACTCAAAATGTCCCATATACTTCTATCTAACTATATTTCCATTGGTAAAAAAACCCCTGAACCTGATATTACTGATTTTGCATGTCATTCCTACGTATACTTTACAGAAATAGAATAAAAGGCAAGGCCAAAGCTTAGACTCTAACAGCTCACACAACATTCACTGATGTGTGCTGTAAACAACTAAAGATGTTTGGATGTGTGGAATTTTGAGTTAAACACTGTAAAGATATTTCATAACATACAACATGTTACACAGTTCTGCTGCTACACACTGCACATGTGGGTATGTGTATAGATTGAGTATGAAAGTATTTTTTACTAGCTTCTCCACTTCTGTGAATAAAACCCTGGTAGCATTATTAGTAGGAGTAAAAGCAGTCAGAAGCTGCAGGAATTTAATTACCTTGTATTTTCTGCATTATATTGTATTGTGAATTTAAAAAACAGAAAAGATGAAATTTCCTTTTTCTCTCCACTTTCTCAATACCAAGAGCAAAATATATTAATTCTGTGGCATTCAAAGATCATTGTATTGGACTCTTTTTTAGACAAAAAAAAAAAGTATAAAAGGTAAACAAAGGAAGTACTAACCATGGTCCTAATTTTAAACAAGGTGATAATAAGTAAAGAAAAGATCATTAAAAGTGACAGATGACAGTATAAAGGCCTATGAAAGGCAATGCTCTCTCATGGACTTCTCAAGTTGATGTTATATTGGATGATGCCATTTTGCTTCTCTGAAATTTGGGGAGAATTGCTGTTCTGCTATATCAATACATTCCATAGCAAATGATGAAGTGAAGGTGCATCCATGGTCTTTTTTCCTCAGAAACAGTGCTATCTGGAAGTTCAAGGGAGTCATCACTGGCAGTCAATATAAGCTGCAAATGCTATGCTGAGAGTGTTTACAGAGAAAAAATATAGGAGGGCAGCACCCTTGGCTTTCTGTAAAGATTCAGGTATGACTCGTTCATCGATTTCAAAATATGTATTGGAAACAAGCTCCTACTCTTGTCTGCTTTTGTTCTTTTTCACTAGACAATTCTATTTTGCAATGCTGCGCACAGATTTTCTCTTCTTGCCAAGATCTGTGGAGTCTTCCTGCTAAGTTATGTACCTTAACCCTTTAGGGCCTGTTGCTATTACATTCAGTATGAGGTGTGATGAAATATTCTCCCCATTTTTACAGCGTTAGTTCGGTGAAATAATTCTAATCTTAGAAATGTTCCTCAAACGTAATTTTTCATGCTTTACCTAGACTAAAATATTGTGAATTCATACAATATGCAAAAGTTACACAAAATTGTGCACCTTAATTAACAGCACTACTCTTGAGCAACCTATTCCTGTGACCTGTGTTAATGGATTTTATTCTTTGGATATGGATGGCTTGCTTTAATATTTCATAGGGTACTTTTAAAAATTCTTGCTCAAAACCACATCAGAAGCAGAAAAGATACTCAGGGCATACACCTATTTGGAACAAGATTTTTTTTTTTTTATTGATGAGGCTTCTACAGCTCTAACAAGATGTTGAAAAGAGGTTCACAAGGTCATGGAGAACTACTATCCAGAGCTCACTCATTTTAAAAATTAGGACAGACTGTTGCATTATTTTTAAGGCAGGATCTTTTACTGTTGCATGGACTTCCAACTCTGTTATGTATCTTTCCAACTCAAGAACTCCCAATAAAACAACTGCCAGAGAAAATTCAGCATGTGTAAGGGGAATTATAGAGGTTGCCTGTAGAATTTCCCACCTTTTCCCCCTCCCTCGGCCAAACCCCTCACCTCAATCTGCAACATCTGGTTAGACTGAAGGACAAGGAAGAGCACTGTCCACAGGGTTAGAAATGGCTATCCAAGAACTAATCTTGGTATCTGAAGTGGAAGCAGGGTGACTTGACTACCTGGTGAATTATTACTTTGGTGAGGAGAAAACCAAAAAGGAAGCATTCTTCCCAATGCTTCCAGTATACCGCCTTTCATTTTCCCAATTAATGGCATTCTACTGGGCAATCAGATGCTTTTAGAGAAAATGCAGACTGGCCATATTCCTACATAATTACTATTTCACTAATTTTCAACAACATTTTCATTAGTGATGAATTGTGGTTTCAGGATATAATTTTCTGCTAAAATGAAGAACTCAGATGAAAATGACCCTGAAGAGCCAGATGATGAACATGTCCTCCTAGGCTAAGGGAGGCTCAGACTGAAGACTGGGCTATCCCTAAAGTTGACCTGCACCTCAAGGCAGTTCACTACCAATTGCTTTTTTCTCAAATGCAATTCCTTGTCATTCTTCTCCCCCTCTACAAAAGTCCAAAATGGCGTAGGTTGTTCTGACATGGAATAATGACTAAGTATTAAAACCGTACTTTTTTTTAATGAGACTTACCTCTGCTTCCAACAGGCCAACATTATGCATATGAATATTTCATGCTTATCTGCTTCAAAGATTTCAAACAAAATTTTCTTAGCTGCATTACCCACTAGATCCCAGTTTGGTAAAACTTCTAAATTTTACAATTTAAGAATAAGCAGTGAGGATGAAGCACTAGTTACCAAAGGATAAATTATCCATAGGACTGGATTCTACAGAAAATGTCTTGGTTACTAGCAAATGCTTAAGTCCAAAGTGCTGTATTTTGCCTCCTAACATGATGTCAGCATGGGTGTGTTAGCAGAGTTTCATTTTTTCAAGAGTTTCATTTTAGCATATGCTGAGACAATTACTTTCTGCAACAGTTACTTGACCTACTTATTGCCTTTTTTGTACCAATTTCAAAGATGAGTTTTCTAGACAAAGTTCCATGTAATTGAAAGAAACAAAATGATGCACTAAATTAAACAGTACCTGGTTAACCTGAACAGCTGATGTGATTTAAGTATAAAGAAAGTAAAGGGAAGGTAAATACTTAATATATGGCACCTTAAATTCTTTACTTGTGTAGAACTTTTCTATATATTGTTCTGCTTTTATAGCCAACAGCTACTGTCTACATAAGTTAAAAANCCCCCCCCCCCCCATGATAGCTTTTCAAGCACCTCTCTACATTCCTACTAAATTCATCACAGGTTTAAGAGTATACTAATTCCATTCAAATCCACTGGTCTCTAAGCCTATTTATGTTTAATGCCTTTTTTCTTTTCAGGGTATGCGACAGAAGTCAAAATGGAAGCTCCCTTGCTTTTTTCCTTCCCAGATAAAGATAACTCCCTGTACTTCATATGGGAAGCACATCACCTGCATCAAGGAGCAACAAAATGACAAATCTGCATTCCATCCTCATAGACATCCAGTACTACTCATTATCATCTCAGCACATAATTATGCAGCAGGAGAGTAAAACTCTGACAAACACTTTTGACACCTCAACCAATCCTTCATTCTGTTTATAGAGTGGTCTTTTACATTATTTACATGTTAAAATCTTAAAGTCAGAGCTAAAACTAAAATGCTATTTGTGACAGTTGGGAAAAAGGATAAAATCCCATGTTCATCATACTGTAATTTTTAACCTAATACACAATGAGAAGCAACACAAAATGAAGTATACATTTTTTTCCATCAATGAACTAGAAAGCTTTTTGAAGAACTCAACAATGAGGAACAGATATATATCATTTAAGAACATCAAAGGGTGAGTAGCCTTACTCCAAAACAGAAGGGATTTGCTTGCTACCTGAGGTAAGATACCTACCCTGATCTTAAAGAATTGTGCTCGTTTATTTGCAAAGAGGAAGTAATTTGATTTAGTAAACCATCACAGTACAATTGGTATGGAAACTGTAGCTGAGGCATTCCCTGTCTCCATCAAAATACATGGTAGTTTTCTAAAGTAGCATCAAATGTTCCCTTCTGTCACCTAACTTAGAAATTAGAAAGGTTTCCTCTATAGTACTTTTTTCACTATGCAAGATAGAATTCATAGTAATGTCTTCAGATGCCTGAGTTAGCCCCCAAAAGCTCTATCTAAAGACTCAGTAGAATGTATATTATAATTTGTGGGACCAAGAGTGGACAGTAACATTTCTTAGAAAGACCTGGTCATCTGACACTAAATCCTCAACAAGTCCTCTACTGAGACACAAGCTGGGATTTATAGTCCATTAAAGCCTGTTTTATATATAATGCTTTGTTCAATTCAAACAGAAAATAAGTACTGGAAATCAACAGCAGCTCCAGATACTAAGTTCATGATTAATTTGGTCCTGGACAATTAAATTAGAATTATTGCTTTGTTCAGAAGGACTTTCTATTTGCTTAGTCTTACCCATTTCTAGATACTCACTGCCAGATACTCGCCTTTTAAAAGCAAGGCCAGATTTTGGTGGTTCTACTATGTGCACAATAGCTCAAAGTTGCTTTCATTGTAATTGCTGTCCAATTGATTGATGACACTGGATTAAAAGCTACAGAGGAAATGTAATGGGTTTGGACCATGTCATATATTATCTCATTTTCTTTTGGTGTGAGAATCCAAAACAGACTCAGACATCCTGCATGATCTGAAAAGTTCTCCTTAGCAAGACTGATCTTTGATCTACCTTTCCTGTAGATCAGAAAGATTTCTTATTCTGATAACTAGTGGGATTTTTGTTTTTTTCTTTCGGATACAATGAGTATGATTTATGTTCCTTTACTACACACATAAAATCCTTTAAATTCTCCCTCTAGAGACCAATCTGATTACGCAAAAGAATACTGCCTGGTGCCGTAATGGCATGGGTGAGAAACTAAAACAGGTGGATGCCCCATAGCAGTGCTCACAGCAAAGCAAGTAAGAACAGTAATAGTGGAACAGCATCTGCTGTTGACTTTACTGTAACATAACCTTTCCAATCCAATCTTCAGATCTACACTCGTGTCTGTCTCTCCTGCAACTTACTTTGCACCTTCCTCTTTTGTTTTTTATTTCTTCATTTGCTTCCTGAGGTCCTTTCCTCCTGAGGTGCCATGGCAGTACCAGAGCCATCGCTGCCCAATGTCCTGAGAGGGCCATCTGTGCACTGAGCTAAAGCCACCACCAAACATTTACACTCACTTCTGCATGTCCTTTATTTTCTGTTGGATATCTGCTTAGGAACAGTTTGCTTTACCAGTATAATACTGCCATCAGTGTTATGATGCAGAAGCTGGAGAGTTTATGCCAACGTTTAATTTTTGTTCTTAAATAAAGCTTTTTATCCTTATGCCTTGTCATGATATTTCTGTGTATTATTTCTATACAACTGTATCATATATATTTACATGACATGGCTGTACTTATTGCATGCAGCTCCATAAGAAATTCATATTTCTCCATGAGAAATATTTGGTGCAATATAATTCATCCTCAGTACATAAAATAAAGTGGTAATAATATTATGAGAGACCTTTCCAACTGATTCATCTTTTCAGTGAAATGTAAAAGAAGTTGCCTACTGCAAATTCCTTTAAATGGAAGATAATGTCCTAAAACACAGGTATATGAAGACTTTCCTCAAACCCTGTCCTTTCTCAAGATGAGAGCCTAAACTGCTTAATTTGTCCCTGCAAACTGGCCACTGCAGAAAACACAATATTGTTTTGCAATATTTTGTATTTTAACATGAATTAGATGTAAGGGTCAAAGAAATTAACATCAGAGTACCAAGTAATCTAGGATATTAATCATTGTTAACTCTTCTAATTTTAAAATTACACTAAATATTCAATCTGACAACCTTTGGAATATCCAATCTCATGTTCAATCCTAGCAATTTTTTTCTTTTTATTTAGAGAAAGGTTTATTATCAGGAAGCATGTCACTGAACTATTAATGTTATCAATTTCATTTTATTTTCAAACCACTTTTGTACTTGGCTTTACAAAGTACAAAATTACATATGGTTAGATAATTATTATAGCTTGGTTAGACTATTCACAGTACTAGCAGGAGAGTAAAACAATGTTATTCTGCAAAACATTATCTTGGGGTCCAGGCTAGAGACATGGCAAAGAAAGAAGACACAGGAATGATAAGGCACCAACCCTTTATCTCTGTATTGCTGGTTTCATTTCAGTTGATATTGATAGCAGCTGAATAATTATCACAGGGGCAAGCAGTGCTGACTGCAAGTGAATGAAAGTGCAGTCTCAAAACTCCCAGATACAGAAATTCCTGTGCTAAGGCTGCTGCTGTCTGTGACACCAACTTGAACTTCCAGAGCATGGAAATATGGCATAGCCAGGAGCCAGTACACCTTTCTGTACCTAACTGGGTTTTCTTCCCCATCAGCAACGGAATGAGACAGCCAGGGAATGCAAAGTCTGTTCACTACTCTGCTCTGGAAGAGAAGACAACCTACTGCTTGGAGCTAAAACTTCAAAACTGGGCAGCAACCAAAATTAATGAGTTGTACCACACATACTGAAATGCCTTTTAAACTTGGTCTCGTAAGCAGGTAAGCATAATTTAGGAAGTGTATAATCAGATTTTATTGTAAAGGACAGTTTCTGAACATGGAAATGTACAACCAGCTGGGGTACCTGACCTCCCAGCAGAACAAGTCATGCTAATGCTTGAAAAATAAAAAGCATTTGAAAACATCAAAGGATGGAATCAACTGTATGAAAATGCACAGAATGGTTTTTGCCTTGCCCCAGAAGGTTGTAGAAGGATGCAAGGTATAAAATATTGAACTTTTTAACTTGTGCAAGTTAGGGTAGACTGGCACTAAATACCGGCCTTTCATGTTGATCCTGTTCTCTAGGATTGCCATAATATCTTTTGAGCAAAATTCCCAAACTTCCTTCTACCATTTGTATATTTTTTGAGTGGTACCAAGGCTGACAGATGAATATTTATTGTTGGTAAATCTTCAGCAAAACAATAAACTTCAACAAAAAACTCAAATTAATTCTGCAGTTCAGTTAGGTTAAGCAATTATTGATAAACTATGTTATTTAAGAAATGTTATTTCTAGTTCAAGAAATGTTAAATACAGGAAAAGATAGAGTGTCTCAGACTGTCAGTTGGCTCACTACTGCCAATTACTTCTCTGAAGAGTTCAGACATTATTACAGCTGAGAATAATACAACACAGTCATGCTCCCTTCCCTTTTGTTTTCTTCTGTCTGTATCAAATCAGAAACTGGAGAAGGATATGACCTCACAGGTAACCCACTTTCCTCTTCTGCCAATGCAGACTCTGTCTGTATGACACCGCCATTTCTGAGAGCTTTTCAAAGCCTGTTTTTAAAATATTTTGATGGTTTTTCCTTTGTTATTTTATATATATTATTTTACAGGCTAACAGCTCCCTATTAGTAAGGTTTTCCTGATAGTCAGCCTGAAGCTCTCTCTCATAATTCATTCTCTTAACTGTAAATTTCTTTATTGAGATTCAGTTCTATTTATTCCACACCAGACTGAATTGTTCTTCTGTTATTATAATATTATGTTTGGAGCTAAAACATAATTTTTTCTTCCAATTATTTCTCTTACTGAAAGGGAAAATCTTAAACCAACGTGAATAGCTACATTACAAATTATTTTTGCCCCAAAATATCTCTTTGTAAATTTCTGAAGTTTAACTTATTTTATTCTCTCTTTGTTTTCATTAGTCTTCATAAATGAAACAATGTATTTTTGTTTTCCTTGACATTTATACAGTCTACTTATTCATTACTACTTCTGAAGTTTATTAGGGATGCTTGCTTTCTCTTCCAAACTAGTGAAGATATTAAGAAAATACACTATGCAAAAAATATTGTAATAGGATAATCTGTCCTCTTTGTGCTTTTAATACCCTGAGTTCACTTGGCTTATTTTTACTACCCTATAGGTAACTCATACCAATAAATTGTGTTTAAGTAAGATTTCTAGAATTACATTTCTCTTCCTAATATAAGTTATTAATAAGTAGCTCAACCCTTGAGAGTATATTATGTTGCAGCACTTTTTCATTTTACAGTAATATCAAATTAGACTTTAGTGTTAAGTATTGCAGTTATGGCCTGACATTTACACAGTCACCTTTTTCATCCCTTTCTCTATTTTCTATTGAGTTGTTACAATCCACAATTGCATTTTCACACCTATATTTTTTTTCATTTAAGGCAAAGCCAATCTTACTTTAAATCACTGCAAAAAAAAAAAATTAAAAAGTGTCATTTTCTCTGTCCCTGCAACGGCACATATGGCTTGCTAACTCCTTAAGGAATGAACAAAATTAATCTAATGTCTAGAATTCCAGACAATGAAGGCAAGATTCTTCTTCAAAACCATGGTCATTTCAGCATTATTCATGGTTCACACAAATTCCATACTCTGTGTTGACACAGACTGACTACAGCAGTTATAGTTCGGATCCAGTGCTGCACAAACACATGGATAAGGCCACATCCAAAGTCACACCTGGCCCAATAATCCCCCCTGGAATGGGGGTATACAGTACACAACCAGGTGACTGGATATGAAGCGGCTTCAAGGAAAAGGGAATACCTGTGCTGACTGTACACAGTCAATTTATGACTTTTATTCATGCCTTTACTTTTAAAATGCCCCTCCCCTTGATTACCAGCATCCAAAACACTGAAACACAATAGGGAAAAGTTCACTGATGTTAAACTGGTGATAAAAACTAAGTAAATAAACGACTCAATGCTAATAGTTTTTTGTGTCTCATTATCCCACGTGTTCTTACAGGAGAACTCAAAGTAGATGCTGTACTTGATTCAGAAAGTACAGGAATCTTCCTCAGGTTCTCTAAAATGTAGCTGAATGGACATTATCTGAACTGGAAATGCCAGTTTCACAACTGCAACAGTAGGGTGGCATTTACTGTAATGCTGCAAAAAATTTTTTATTTTTAGTCCCATTCCTCTAATCCAAAATTTAAGGAAAAACATTTCCTAATACAGTGAAACAAAACCTCCATGGAATGAAATTCAATAATGCTTTGCAAACACTTACAGTCCATAAATCTGTGGAGCAATTTCCAGTCGGTTCAGATGCATGTACAGCTCAATATCATGTTTCTTCAGCAGATGATCCTGAATTTGATTTACTTTTGCTACAATAGCAATAGATGGCCCCAAGTCCTGTGGCCTTGCAAAGGGCATAGGTGTTATCATCACATCTTTCTCCTGCAGACACAGAGAACAGGGTGAAAAAAGAACAGCCAATGAAGCCTTACTGTCTAAAGAGATTGTGTGCAGATTTTGTTTGTTGTAGACATTGGCTTCCAAATAAACATAGTAATAACTCATTTCTTTTACAGCAGAAGAGGAATCTCAAGTATCCACTTCTGCAGAAGGTACTGTGGGATTCCCTTTCCCAGGCGTGCCAAGGAGTGCCCGTCATTCTGTACATCAATTTTTACGTGCATGCTTTACTTTTCATGCTCTGACAAAGTGTTGACAGCTTTATTTTAGCTTTAATATCAGCAGTCTGAGTCAGTCCAGAATAAAGCAGATGAATGGTAACTCAGTAGAGAATATATGCCCTCAGAGGACAATAAATTGCATACCAAATAGGAAGTAACTTACTTTCAAACAATCCTTTCTAAACAGGCTTCCCTCACACAGAAAATCTGGTGGCTTTATCTTGAAACCTACACAGCTTTGATAAAGCATCAGAAACTTTTAAAGTAAAAAAGAAATAGAACAATAAGTCAGCAGCTGGTTGGACCTGAGGGCTGTGCAAACTATGCCATGATCTACAACACAACACACATCAAGTGAAAACCAGCGGAGTATTAGCATCCTTGAACATGATACTACTTTAAATTCATTCTTCTTGCAAAAGAGTGAAGTATTATTAAGAAATAGACAGAATGCTAGAAAGAAATGCAGCAAGTAATGAGCTACATTGAATAGCAAACTTGTAAAAAGGAGAATGAAAAATAATAAAAAAAAAGACAAGTCAAAGCTATCAAGAGAAAGTTAAGGGGGAAGGGAAATAGAGAATTAAACTGCTAGGAACAATGTTAAGGTTATAAAACAGGGAAAAGTGGAACAGTGAGAAGAATTTTGCAATGAATTTGCTACAATCTGTCATCATGACCTCTGACCCAGAAGCTTTACTTTGAAAAACAGTTGCTGTTTTTCTATATTTTTTGCTCACTATATTAACAGAGAAGCATTATCCAGCTTAAAGGGTTAATAATTTCAGGAGACTTCATTGCACTTTACATTGTTTAAATACAAATTCACTTGTTTCAATACTGTGAGAAGAGCATTATTTTTAACATTCAATAACAAAGAAAGTTTGTTTTTGTTTTATAAGCTATTCCCATTTCCTATGGTTCTTTCAAAATCACAACATGGTTTAACATTCAAATGGGCAATGAACATTTAATAATGTCTACCAAAAAGTCAATTTTTGGTGTTGATCTTTGCTTGAAGTACCTTTTCTTAATTGTTTGATTTCTGTACTGCAAAATATATGGTAGGATGTTGAGCAGTGATTTCAGGTAATGTATTTCTATTTAAAGTCCTGATTGATTATAAATTGTATCTTAAAATCTGCTTAATTGTTGCTTTGCTATGGAAATTGCAGTGAAGGGACTGATCTGTCTATTATAGTGTGGTAGTTTAACCACGGTATTGTGGTACCAAGACATATTCATTTAAGATACTCCAGCAAATCACTTGACAAAAACTCTCTCAGACTGTCAAATAAAGCCCACTGACATGGCATGCATTTATTCAAAACCTTTGCTATTCTAAAAAATAGAAATTTAAAATAAAACATCTAGTGTCTTAGAGGCCAATAAGCAATGCTGTTACTTAGTTAAATACCAAAGCTCTTCACAGCTGCAGGTACATTGAGAAAAGAGATTTCTCCTACCTTATTTTTAAAATTATTCTATTAAATTCTTTCTTACCAAGCTGGGCAGACTTTTTCTACCCTGAATTTTATTTCTGCATTGTATGGAAATTTCCTATAATTTCAGACCCATTTCACTATATTCTTGGTCATGTGCAAGAATGCAAAATATTGAAAAAAGGTATTCACCAATCTTCTATACACAAAACCACTCATAAAGCATGATATGGTAATATTATCTTAATGTCAAATGTCAATTTATATTAATTTTTTTTCATAAACATATGGAGGTATCTTTGAAACCAATCATAAAAATCTGTAACTCTATGTATTTGTAGACTGTGCATGTTCTGTCATTTGGCATACATCTGGGGTATGAACTTTATTGTGGTTTATTCAAATTGACTTTAACTTCAGCTTGACCACTTCATGCATTCATAACTTTAATGACTCAGAAGACCTGTGTTTTTAAGCCTTTTTTATTATAGGCACAAAACCTTATATGGAAAGCTCAACATCAGAATCTCTCTGCTTATTTGAACTTGTAATATGAAAAGACTAGCTATTACTCAGTTTAGTCTTTACACCATTAGTTGTCTGTGGGTTTCATGCCATCTTTACAAAATTACAAGACAGATTATTAAACCCTGGCTCAAGTGACGAAAGATTGTGAATATCAAAACTAATGCAAGCTTCCTCTGTGCCAAAATTGGAGTTATTTGTCACTTGCAGCATTTGTGCACCTTGGCATAATGCAGCACTGACACATTGCTGACTGTCAGACTGCCTGACTATCAAACATGGCTAAGTGCATCCAATAGTATACGCTGGCTTGCCATTTCTAAAAGCATGAGAAAAGTAAATGGTATCCATCAAAATGCAGTTTATAAGCATCTCAGAAATTAACCCTATTAACAGAAATCTTCAAGGCATGACAGAATCTGTGAGGAAGCAGCTGCAATCAATAACAAAGCTTTGCCTGCCCATGCTTCCTGATTCTGTGTATTCCATCAAGAAGCTCGGTTGATGACTAGAGTGCAACCAAGTCAGGTCTGTTGTCTCCTCTCATGCAATTAGATTGAGAAAATTACAATACCTCTAGTCAGTTGAAATTGCTCCAAAAATCACATAGCTGGTGTGAAACAAACAGCCCAAACAGAAAGATGCTCAATAAACTAATAAAACCAAAGTGCCAAAATGTTTAACTAGGAATGACTCATGGTGCCTGTGCCTACAGCCAAGTGGACAACACAATACTGTGCCCCTGCTCATACAATATAATTATTTGACATGTGAGAGAAAACACCCATTTTCTTTTTGTGAACTTTCAGGTCTTGCAAAAAAAATTCGAGTGCATGTGTTCACTCACCTATTGCTAACATGAGATATAAATGATCAATACTAAAAGGATGTGGTTCACAATAAGAAGAAAAAATGAGGGATGGCTCAGAATACTGTTTATAGGAGAGAACCAGATTCATGCCTAGGAACAGCTTAAATACAAATACCAATGAAATGAAGCTGAAAACCTTACCTGAGTATTAGGAACAGAGTCACAAAACATTACCTACCACAACATGAACTGGAATGACTGGTAGTCGACTAATACAATTTATATATTCATGACAATTTATATATTCATGCCTTTAGGAAACAAATGCTACATCAGTAAAGAGAGGCTATGATGTAAGTACAAGTATAAACTGAGGACAGATTTCTCTCATTAACCACTAGGGAATGGGGTAGCTGGAGAAACTCCTCTAATGGCATTTGGGAGTAATGGAAACAACTGTTAGAGGATGTAAAATGTAACATGTCTTTCAGAGCACACGTTTTCACTGCTTCCTTTGTGAAGATTCACAGTTTATTATGTAGCTAACCCTCAAAGTCATGATTGTAAAAGGCATATGTACAAGAAAGGATTATTAAAGATTATACATGTTTGCAAAGAACAAGAACAAACAACTAGATATTAATCCATTCTCTTTGCACTGTTAATTTTTTATGCCTTGAAAGGACTGGAAAGGGCAATGTAAACTTTCACCTTCTACCCAAGCACTGCAAATCTGTAAGCAGACTTAGTTATTTCCTGGAATAAAATTCAGCCTCAAACACCTCTGTTACAGATATTGGAACAAATACACTTGGATACACTTAATTTTGAAAAGCTGCACTCAGAGAAACATCTCTCACAACCTTATTATTGAAATAAAAGTGCCTATGTAGTAACTTCATAAAATTTGTATCTCATATGTTATATCCCTAGCTAGTGAAATGATATAAAAATCCAAATAATTTATAACTGTAGATAGTTTAGGCTAAGACACCAATGCTCCATATATGATAAAATATACAATATTTTAAATATTTAAAGAAAATAGATGGTTTTACATCAGTCTTCAATGAACAACTTTTTCTTCATTAGAATGACAAAGCCACTATTCAAATTAGTACTCCCTAATTACAGTTTGCAGCTACAGCTTTGGGTGCACACATATGGACATGCAGAACCAACCGACTTCTCATTAAGTTTTTGTTTTTAAACTCTAGATATTCTCCCCATGTTCCATGTGAAAAACACTGAAGTGAATCAAATTGAAACTAAGTTTGGAGGCCAAATCTTTTAGGATATAATACACTCAAAGTCTCAGCAATACCCATAATACTAATGTTATTAATATTTTGCTAGAGCCTCCATATATACACTCCATCACACAAATAATTTTCCAGAATTAAAAAAAAAGAGAAACATAAAGATAGAAAGAGACAAGAAAAGAAGTAGTCAAAGGAAATCTTGAGTAACTGACTGAGCAAATTGTCCTTCCTACCATGCCTGAAAAAATTCAGGCAAGGACTAGAGGGTCTCTAGAAGGTCCCTGCAAAGGAGAGTTCTGTAGAACTAAACTCAGAACACTGCAAAAGCTTTTTTATGAAAGCAGCAGAATACTAAATTTAGTAGTGTCCATACGGACACTGAAGGCACAGACATTTCCCCTGAATATCTTGAGGTTAAGAAGAAAAAAAAATGAAGGAAATTGAGTGATTATGTCAGGGAAAGATACACCCTGACTTTTGACAGACAGTATATGGTTGAAGTTTTGGTTTCACAGCAAATGCTTTGTAAACAGCTGAAAATAATTCACACCTTAATACTTTACCTATACACATTTATGTATCATGACATTTGCACAAGTTTGGGGCACACGAGGTGCCTATGACAGGCACTCCTTCAAATGCTGTGCAAGGAGATCACTTATATACAGAAAAATTTGTGCTTGTACTCTCGGCTTTTGATTACCGAGTGACCTTTCAACAGACAGGAACTCTCATCTGAAGACATTCCACAAGTGCTTATGACCAAATTCAGAAGAACCTTTAAAGATTGTAAACTCTCTTGAGACTGCTTTAACGAAGTTGAGATGTCTAGTTAGCTTTAAATATATTTAAAAATTAAATTTGCTTAAAAACACAGTTAAGTGAATTTTAAAGCAATATTTACCTTCTGACTGTCATGTTCAAAAGTTGAAAACCAATGTTCTGCTGTTTTCATAAGACGTGTGAACATTGCACTGAAAGGGAACAACCCAGAAACTTTGTGTTAAATAATGGTGTCAGTTACAAATAAGAACAAATTAAATGTAAAGAAACTTGTTAAAACTTACTAGGCATCATGTTCCAGATACTCAGGATTCAAAAGAACTTTCATTTCCTCACTGAAAAAGGCAACAGTGAACAACCCAAATGTGAATGTTTATTTTTGGTCAGCGTTCTGCATGTACTATTATGTATTTATAAGCCAACTTTCATATAAAGTGCAAATGAGAAAACTAGCCTTTTTAATTAAAAAGAGCAACTCCATTGAACAAATGAAGTCTTTCCTTTTTATAAAGATCAAAAACAAATTAGCTGCCTTGTCTGCACTACAATGAAGTAACCATCTAATTATTCCAAATAACAAATTACTGAATGTCACAATGTATTATTTGAATATGCTTGATCTAGAATAATTGATTGCTTCACAATCTATCACTGTTTATCCCAAACAACAACAAAAAAATGGTTACTGGTCAAATATGCAGTATCAAAACATTAATTTATTTTGTTTTAATGGCCTGTATTTTTATTGTACTTTAACAGCAATTAATCAGTGACAGCACCTCTTTTCCATCTACTTTGCTGCTTAGCTCTACTTTTTCAGTGGGGATGTGGGGATAGAACAGAATGCTGTACATAACACATGGTTATTTTAAGTTGCTTAGCACTGAAGAGCATCTTCTAGGTAATTTTAGGATATATAAGGACAGCCATTGAATAAAAACACACACTTGTAAATAATCATCTTAATGTTTAACTGCCTTTGGACAGTCAAGTTGAGGGCTACCAACAGAGGTTATATTATATTGCACACATAATTAAATTGGTTTTTATTCACTGCTGGACTCCAGTGTGCAAAAAATCAAATGAAATGTCCTAAATATCACAAGAATGAAACTAGGTGGCTTTNTTTAATAAAAACAAAAGCCTTACATATGGGGCAAGAATAAAAGCAGACAACCATGTGATACAGTATATTATACGTATGAGTTTGACTCCATACATACACACATACACACTTTTGGATGAAATGGAGAATCAATAGCTAAACATAATGTTACTACCAAGTCAGAGAATTGTTGGATATCACAGCAACAGCACTGCAGGGGATGAAAGAAATATCAGAACCAATAATTTGTCTTCAATGATTATTTCCCCTTTTAACAGAGTCAGTGGTAAGATCACTACTGTATGAGTGGAGCTCACTAATCTGTCTGCTCTCTGCAGTGACAAAAACAAAATGACTTCTGGCAGTAAGGATAAGGTGGAACTGCAGGTAGGTATATAAACTTTGAGATTGAGGTTTTCCTTAGGTTTCTTGTCTCCCCATTTTTTCACCAGCCAATGTCTGTGAAGGCACCAATTTCTAAATCTCAGAAGCTGTAGTAGGGAGGATGAAATAAGGATATTCCCATCAAAGCACAAGGATGCAATGATTTCTGATATTAATTTACGAATTATAAACAAAAAATTATGGAACACTTATTTTTAAGCTACAGTTCAGCAAACTTATTTTTTAAAGAAAGAAGATTTTTATACAAATAAAATGCAATGCTTGCCTTGGTTGAGCAGCTTCACTGGCATGTGAAAAAGCCTGGTGGTCACAATGTAGAATAAATACAATGGGAGCTAGAAGTTCATGCATGCCCTAAACATAAAAGGAAAAGCAAAAGTATATTGAGAATTTCCAGTCTTATAATAGTTCCTAATGCACAATGCAAAGCAGACAGCAATATTAGGTGCAGACTAACTAAAAGCATGAACATTCATTCACACTGTTAACAGAACAGTTTCATAATCAATGGCTTTTATCTTAAATTCTGATTAAATGCAAGTGTTTATTCTCCTACAATATATGGGAACAAGTTAGTCTCCCTTTTTCTAATACAACACACAACAAATTGGTAATGGTAGGCAATCCTGCACCTGGCAGTTTACTTCAAGATCTATGTTAATAAATATGAATTTTATTTATGAAAATTACAATAGTGGTCTACTGTACAGACATCACAATAGGGAAAATTAAAAAATGTAAAATTATTTTGTACTTTATTTTGTTCCAAAACCATAGATAAAAGTGTAATAGTAGGCTTCAAAGAAAATGAATATTTCCTTCCTAAAGACATGAGAATTAAAATGAGATTCTGTTTTTTTTGTTGTTTTCTTTTTTTTTTCATTCTTTTAAGTTGTTATGTTAATATTCAAAATAAAGTCATTTAACACAATGCATAGAAGACCTGGTATTGTTCTATTGCAGAGTGCTACTTACATATGCAATCTATATTAAGATAAAGAAAAAACACAGAAATAGGCAGGAATCAGAACAAAAAAATGGTTGAGGACTTGGGCTGGCATGAGAAGCATGGCTTTGGCACCCAGGAGAGTTGGGATCCCACTGTTGGGACTAGGACAGCAGGTAGGAGCTACAAAAGCCCTAGGATAGGGCAGGGGTAAGTCATACAAAAGAAGGGAAGGAAGACTTTTGGTGTTGAAGGGATGTGGGATGAAGGATTCAGATCTGTCTGTCTGCCTCTGGACACAAGGATCACTCTAAGGGGATGGAATTCCTGACCTCTGGCCAAAAACACCAGTTACAGCAGGGGCATGACACCAAGTGTCCAGGCTAGCCCTGCTGGGCCTGGCTCAGGATGGAGCTCTTGCCCAGCTGTAGGAAGAAGAACCTGCTGCCAGGAGTGGTCCAGTTCAAAGGTGCAACTATTCCATCAAGTGGAGCCTCAGTTCCAACTCAGGGGAGTGCTCTGGGCAGACAAGGGTTCCAGGAAGATTATCTCATCTATCCTGCTGTAGAAGGAGCATTGGTGCTGGTCCATCAAGCACATCAACACTTCAGGTTGCTGTCAGGAGTCAGATGCCAGCTGGTGAGTCCCCTGAGCTGTTCTACTTTTAATAGTTGCAACTCCAAGCCAGGAAGCCTCTGCACTTGCTTTTCCAGCCTCCTCAGTGATGGACAGACATGAACATTGGAAGTGTTACATACTGGTGAGCTACCTTGCTGCTATGCTGGTATATCAGCTGATGTTCCATACAGCATCTGAGGAGTTGTAAGTTAGCTTATCAGCTTCCCATTTACTGAACAGATCCATGAACTATCAAAGCCCTTGAACTTTTATTAGGAGTAATGGGGGTTTTCTTAAAGTGGTCTGAACTGACCCGGGAGGTAGATGTGGAAGCCCTCTCTAGATCATTAACTATTTTGAGTATGCCTGGATGAATAGTTTTTGACAATTTTTACAATAGTTTTGACAATCTCTCTGTATGCCATCAACTGAAATCCTAGGAAATTAAACTTTAATTTCTTCAGGACTGAGATGTCTGTTAGTGCCTCAATGGCAGGGCTGAAGTTCAAATGTTTCTTTTTCCTTCCTATTTCTGAACCTTTAGAGACTACTTTAAAGAATAAAGCCTAAAGAGAAATTCAGTTAGGAAAAACAAAATAAACCAAACATAGCTATTTGATTTCAGAAGCTAATGTAAAATACAACAAATGGGTTAGATTACAAATTGTTAAGTTTAGATTTCTTAAAATATTATGGTCATATCAAAGGAGAAAGGTCCAGGATTAGACAATATGTAAGTGGCAAAAAGATTTAAATAACCATGGTTGTACTTTCACACATACAGCCCTTGCTTAATTAACAGTTCTGTGTCAAATTTTTTATTTGCCCTGATATACTAAACATGAAATAAGAGAAATGGAAATGCCAAAAAACTTGACTATTTAAAAAAACTACCACCTAAGCTGTAAACATATAAGCAGAAGAAAAAGAAAGAGGACATAAAATAAGAATTAGTTATAAAAGATAAAAGCACATCACACATTCTTCCAACATAATAATATATCAACTCTATAATAAAATAGAATCATAATGTGGCTGCCCACATATAACAAAACCAAAACAAACAGATGATGAAATATCAGGATTTCAAAAAGATACCTCTGATCTTTCAGTTACGAGAGTACTTCAAATGTTTAGAGATTTTTAGCTTGGCAAGAAAAGCTACCAGTGTAATATGCATACACATATTTTTTCAATGCTGCAGTTTACTAAAACTCTTTAGTGTTAATAAATAAGTTGACAGAGCTCAGATAATTTTATGACACTTCCCAGCTACAACAAAATATTGATTTCATAATACAGTCTATGGTTTAGAAAGAAAACCAGAATTATACCATTTTTACAATGACAAGTGAATCAATGCATTTCAAAACTATATTGACTTCTCTAAGGGCAATCAAATCGTGAACAAACAATAGTTAGCCTAGTGATTTAGTTTAATTTTCACTATTTCCTTTCAGAGTAACTAGGACCAGAATTTGGTCACCAGTCTTACAGAAGAACTCTAAGAGCAGCTTTTACATATTGTTAAGTATAATACACTATTCTCTTTAGATTTTATATTTACAGCTGCTATTTAAAAACTCAGCGATCCCAGTGAAAATTCTGCCTTTAAAATCTGTAACACAGCTCCACAACATTCTACTCCATTAGACTAGGGATAGAAAAATATTTTTTCCTCATCAAGTAAAATGTTCCTTCACACTGGCCAAAAAATACAGAAGCTCTACAACAAAGACAACTTGCATGCATATATGCCTATTAAACAAACATTATTGATTGCTTCTTGTAATACTATATGTTGATGATGCTATGTAATAGTTTCAGTAGAATGTTGTAAGTATGCAAATTGTCAAGGAATTATAACTTTTTCCAAATATTTTAGAAGATAACATTGGGTAGGGACAGATGCTGACAGACAGAAGTATCAGTTTTCATTCATAGGCCAAGTTTTATAATTCTAATGGTAACTGTATCTTTTGTATGTGGTCATACAAATGAGACAGAGGAATTGTCATGGATGACAACAGGATTGGATCCCATGATGGAAATCGCATATGAAAACAAGCTTCTTAATCTGGCCTTTGTATTCAGGTCACTGCGGAGACAACTTGGAGATGATCTGCTACTAATGAATTAATAGGTAACCCTCATTATTTTCTTAATAATATGCTAGGATTTGCTGCAGTGGAAATTATTATTATTATGGGAAGTGAGAAATGAGTCTGGTAAAAATACTACGTCAGGGAGACTGACAACTAGCTAGGTATTTGATAAAAGGAAAAACCATATCCTGTTGACTATAGACTTTCTTTTCAGCTAATTCAGAGAAAGGTAATGATGGACATGAAAAAAAAAAGTTATCTAGCAAGAGAGAAGCATAAGGATAAAAAAGGAGGATCTCACTAATAAGCTAAAAGGAGCATTATTTTTTTTTAAGAAATCCAACCAAACAAGCCCACCCTTTTAAAATGAGGTAAGAAAAAAGCTAAGCTCCTAGTAAAAGTAACACATGTCCAAAACACGAGAAGAAAACTACAATCATTTACTATTTTGTGGACTTGGCACAGCACTGCAAGTGTATACAAGTGTATACACTGCAAGTGTATATCACTTAGGTGATATACAGAACACGCTTTGAGAGGTTAAATCAATAGCTTTTCATGATCCAAATTCATTGATTTTTCTGCACTTCCTCTCCTCTTCATCCTGTAGCAACCCCTTCCTGGAACTACCACACCACCGATGCATACTAGTTTAAAACAGAGGTAAAGAAGTTTTCTTTGTCAACAGCCTGTAGGCTCACAAAATTGAACCTGTTCTTTTATCTGCCTATGTTCATTTAGCCCACCAAGCAGTCTTTATTAAAGCTGAGGCATCAGGCAGTCAAAGTTCATTAATACCATTTATATAATCTCTGCAGTTTCAATTAACTCAGCAAGACATTCTACTACATGATAACAGTCTCATTAATTCAATAAAATCCCATAACTATTAACAATATGGTCTATGTTAAACGGGGTGTCACCTAGTAGAAAATAATAGCTTTAACAGCTTGTGATGAAACGCAGTGCTTTTTTAAAAAAAAAATCTGATCTGGCTAAATATTCCATCCCTATATAGAAAGGTATTATTTCTTGGTAAGGAATCAAGAGGATTTTAAATGTGAGCAGAGGGTAATTAAGACCTTTTAAGTCATATCAAAGAGTAAAATAATACTTCTTGTTCAATAAATGATAGACTAAATTAGCTGGAATGTATTCTTCCATTTTCCCATCACCAGTATTCTGGCCTATATTCACTAGAAAGTGGAGGCTGAATACTGCTAAGTATTTTTTTTAGCAGCACCCTTCAAAGTACACTCCTAGATCTCAGTCTTATTGTTCTTAGCAAGAGTATTCCTTGCTCACAGTCTGTCAAACATGAGAAATAATGAATACATAGAATAACAGTTGATAGATGTTTCATGTGTTTGATAACTATACAGTCAATTTTTAATATAATTCTAAGAAATTCTTCAGAAGTAGGTGTTCCTTCAACTCATATGCCCTTTGTTTCCATGAAACAATCCTATTCCCTGGCTTGAAGACAGGGTGGTCATAGACCATGCCTGAAAGCATAGATTGCTTTATAAAAAACTGCCTTTTAGTGAATCTCTGTATTTTTGCCATGACAAATTTTCTATCTACCTTAAGTTGGCTCCTCTACAGTTTATCCTTTGTCCATACACACACAGAGTATCCCTCGGTTAGTCAGTCTCTACCCAGCCTACAGATAATTGTGTGAAGAAACTAATACAAATACACTTTGGTTGATACTCTGCATATTGGTCGTGCCATATAAATACAGTATCATGTTTATAGTTATTTCAAAACCCTCAGAATAAATGTTGGATTAATTAACTTACTAACTCTGTGGATGTAGACTTAGTGCAACTTGGGC
This sequence comes from Aegithalos caudatus, assembly GCA_013389925.1. Classification (NCBI taxonomy): domain Eukaryota; kingdom Metazoa; phylum Chordata; class Aves; order Passeriformes; family Aegithalidae; genus Aegithalos; species Aegithalos caudatus. The sequence continues at coordinate 3,490 of WEIU01005029.1, read as the reverse complement.
TTTCTTTACCATTTTATCAAAAATGGTTTGAGCAGACTCTCCTTCCAGTAACTCTGTAAAAGCGGTATTTTGTAGCACCCTTATCCTTCACTCAAGAGGATTTTGTCAGCTGCATAGTACTTGGATGCTACAAGGTTAGATAAGGATCTTTTTGCTACCATACTGCATGGCTTTAGCCCTTTGGGGAAGAACCTAAAGTATTACATAAAACTTAAAACAGTAAACTTTTTCTAAATTTTAGAAGTCACTATGCTTTTTGTTTATTCAGTACCATTTGAAATCCTGCTGTGTACTTTCTTTACCTAAGCAGAGAAAGCCAGCCTTTTTCTTTGTCTTTGGTTGAGAAAGAAAAAAAATCAAAGCTGTCTATAAAGAAATTTAAAGTTAGAAAACTTAGCAACCTTAAAGAAAACAACTTAAGGTACTGTGTTATGAGGAAAAAGCATATGTTATTCAATGAGCTTACTTACCAACCAGCTGACAAGCAGCTCTTTGATTACTTCAGCATTATGATACAACTTCAGATACAACAGAGCTACATTATTGTCAAACCATATAGAAAATGTTGAGTCAATGAATGCCACCTGTACAGTATTTTCATTACCTGTTTATAAAGCAACTGCTCATTTTCTCTGGCGTAGCAGAACAGAACATCTGTAAGAATTTTCCTTACATTCTCTTGCTGGAAATACTGCATCTCAGGAAAGCTGAAAATGAAGCAATACAGCAAAAATAAACAACAGAGTGCACAGAATGCCAGTTGCTGGTCTTCTAGAAGAGGTTTTAGGTAAGAGTGCCTCCCTTGTCTGCTTTTCCACTGCTCTCTGCTGCTAGAGTTAAATATTCTAATGACTTGTTACATTTGTTTTGCAACCGAAGTTATGAACCGTGTTCTTTAATATACACCAGTCTGCTATACAGGTATGATGATATCACAGTTATATTTAAATAAGTAATCCCTTTTAACCTCATTAAAGCTAGACATCTGCAAGAATGAAATAAAATGGAAGAAATAGAAGAATGGATGAGAGTAGGTCAGAAGATGCACATACACTGGGTTCAATATTTCTTTAATATTTGAAAAAATATTATCATTTAATGACAAGATTATTTAAATATCTCATAATCCACATGAAAACCAGTATCCTAAAATCTAGTATCTCTTACTGGTATCTGTTGCAATACATCACAATTGGACAATTCACTGTCTTTAACAGCTATTGCAAATAAATTTTACTGTTATAAAATAATCT
>WEIU01005028.1:68987-81248 GCA_013389925.1 Aegithalos caudatus | reverse complement strand
TATGTATATATGTATATATGTATAAAAATATCTTGTTAGTCAGGTGAGCATAACTGTGAGAACATGTAGCAGAGATTCATATGTGTGGCTTCAAATGAACTCAGAGCATGCTATGTCCTTTTTCTCCATTTTGGTGATGTCATGGGAAGTGGACTGAAGAGCAGTCTTGAAATTCAATTCAAGGCAATGGCTTTCACCATTGTTTTCAGGTTCAGGTTGACTAAACACTGCACAATTATGGAGCATTGTCCTCTGCTTACCAGGGGAGCCTGGTAAGCAGAGGGGTAACCCCAAAAATGCTGCATAAAACAGATATTATGTTTTTCTGATCAGTAAAAATTAAGGGAGGTAATTGCTCAGCTCGGTAAACTAGATGAGTAAGGTGCCACATTAAGTGTAAATTAGAAAGTTTAGGATGGTTAGGGATACAAAATATCTTCATGAGGTATTCTACCTTCAGTAGCTTAGGCTTCAGACACAGAGAGACTGCTGTGATTATGGTCTTCTTCTCTGTGCCAAAGAACCAGGAAGAGGACCAGCTTTTATGGTTGCAACACTGAAATTCTGTGGCAACCAGATGTGAAGAATGAATGAGCCTCTTTGCCTCTTCAACTCAGCTTAAATTTATCTGTCAACGTGGACAGTTTAGACAAATCCTTGGCCAAAGATTCCAGCACAATATAACCCCTTGTCTGCACCAGAAATTTATCCAGTACGATCTTTTAAAGAGCTCAGCCAGAGAAGATGTATGTGTGGCTGTATGAGTCTGTGACCTATACTCATTTTATAAGACCTCAAAACATGACTGTGACTCATTCCAGAGAGAGGTCTCACTCCTTCCTCCATCAACACCTCATTCTTCTAAAATACCAACCACTCTTACTTGATGTCTGTAGGTTTTCCATCTTAAAAAATGTAAAATAAAATAAAAAATATTCTACCTTAAATCAAAAGCTGTTTATGTTTTGATTCATAATTACATTTCTCTCTCTTCAAGGTCCCATATTTCTGCCTAGACAAATAAGACTATTCTGAATTAGAAATGCTTTACAGAACAGGTTAATTCTCATGGAAAGTACCCTATTAGGACATCCATCTACAGTATACAAAAGCAGTAGCAACTTTAGCAAAACATTTAGAAAGAAAATAAAAAAAACCTTAGTGTAGGCTTGGGCCAGGAGTCTGGAGTGATGAATATCAAAACTCTGTAAGATTGCTTGGGGGCCATAAGGAAATACTGAAGCTCCCTGAGCATCATGTAACATCACAGAATGGTCCCAATATTTATGTAATGTTTGGGTCCAAGTCAACGTAATCAAGGGGTGTGTGTGTGTAATCAAGAGGGATTTGAAATTGCAAACTAACAGAATAGCAACTGCCAAAAGCCACAGAGAGCTGGACACTTCCGTGTTCTTTTTCAGACCTTCAGTTTAAATTTCTGTGTAACTCACTGTCATTATGCCTACCCTGCTTGTAAAAATATGAGCAGATATGAAGAGAAGTTGACACAGGAGACCTGTTTTTCTTGAGACTTCAACCCAATGCAGAAACATCATTGTACAGGTTGGGACACAATGAGCCTTAACTTTAAACGAGTATATTTCCATGCCTCATACTCTGGAGAATAAATTAAATCTGTCCTTGACTCACCATAGAATATCAAAAACTTAAATGCCAGAGAACTTCTCTTTCATTAAGCCCCTTACTTTTTTAAGACCATATCATTATTTCTGAGCAACCAGCTCATTATTTTGCATTTTTTTGTTAATATCATATCACAAAAGGGCTTGAAAAGGAGCCTTTAGGAGCAAGTAGAAAACTTCCCCAAAACAAGAGCAGCAGGAAGAACCAAAACAGTTCCACAGAAATTAGTGGGATGGTAGAGGACAATTACTGTGAATCATAGAAAATAATCATAGAATATCCCAAGCTGGAAAAGACCCACAAGGATCATTGAAGCTCAACTCCTGGCCTTGCACAGGACACCCCAAGAGTCACACCATGTGCCTGAGAATTGTGTCCAAACACTTCTTGAACTCTCTCAGGACCTGTACTCCCCTAGGCAACCTGTTCCAGAGCCCAGCCACTCTCTGGGTGAAGAACCTTTTTCTAATGTCCAACCTAAATTCTGCTGACTCAATTTCAGGCCATTTCCTTGGGTCACTACAGAGATCAGTGCCTGCCCCTCCTCTTCCCCTCACAAGGAACTTGCAGAATGCAGTGAGGTCTCCCTTCAGTCTCTTCCAGGCTGAACAGACCAAGTGACCAAGCTGCTTCTCATTCAGCTTAGGCTCAAAGCCCTTCACCATCTTTATTCCTCTCCTTTGGATGCTCTCTAATAGCCTAATGTCCTTTTATATTGTGGTGCCCCATATATAATTGTTGAATTTTCCTTTTCTCTTTCTGTATGAGACTATATTCCTAGATGTGGGGTCATGCAATACAATTTGACCCACAGAGACCAGGCCACCTTCTCAGACATCCCAAATGAACTCTGGTACAGTATTCAGGGTGAAAATTCACAGTGTCACTGGTTATGAATCCTGTTAGGGCTCTGAATTTAAACAAAAATGCCACCACACAAAAATATCAAGTAAATGTTTATGACCGACCTTGAGATCAGTAATTCTCTAATACAAGCAAAGAAATTATGCTCAATTTCTGCTCAAGAAAATGAGAAGTTTTTAAAACCTTCTAAATTTTCTTTGGGTGTTTTTTTGTTTTTGTTTTTTTTTCCAAGTTAGTTTCCATTTAATTGATGGACAATATTTTCTCATCAGAATTGGGTAACTTTCACCAAACTTACCACTTTAAATGCTTTTTTTTTTTTTACCAAAATCACATTAAAACATTCCATCCAGATGCAATAATTTGGTTTCTTGTCTGTGTTAAGGCTTATGGGCCTTAACAGTTCTTTCCCAAGTCTGCTCTCCAACTCCCCCTTTGCTCACCCCCACTGATGATCATCCTGTGTAGACTACAGCAAAACAACCTACCAAGACTATCTAGCACTGTCACTCAGTGAGACTGGGCAATAAACAAAGCAAAATGTGAGAGGAGCAAGCTTCTTATCATTTAGCTTCCAACATTCAAGGAGAACTCTTAGAAAGCTTAAAATAAGGGATGAGAAATACACCAAGGTAAAATTGGTAGCAAGAATCTCTAGATTATTTCTTTTTCTGACATAATGAATGATTTCATGAAACATAAAATGCATGAAGCCAGCTCAGCTCTTTAGAAAGAAGGACTCAAACTCAATCAAGATTGATGCAGACTAACAGAAAAAAAGAATTGTTAAGAAAACCACACTATGATGACCATAGTTATCATACTGAGGACTGGACCCAAAAATCTAAGAAGTAAAGCTGAAGTTAAGGTTTCAAGACTCATCAATCAATTTGGAGGCTAGGTTCCAACCCATACTGCATTTGGGAGATCCTCTGTTAAATTTCTTGAGGTATGGCTAGGTTTTATGACAATATTGGAATTATGCCTGCTGCTGAAGAGGCCAGCAAGGCCCAGGGTCTGTCCTTTGTTCATGAGCTTCTCCATATTGATCTTCTCAAGTAAGAAGAGCACAAGACTTTACTGTAATGCACAGGTCAGGGAAGAAACAAAACTTCTGGGCAGGGAGACCAGGAAGATTTATCCACAAAAAAGTGGTACCTCAAAGGAGAAAGTAGCCCTCTGAAACTTTAAAGGTCTACATTTGGATAGTGAACAAAACAGTCTAATAAAAATACTAAGCAAAAGTTGGGTGAAAATTATTTATTCATAGTTTTTCTTACTATTCCTTACATACTTACATTCAGAGATATTAGGCAGAACAGCCTGTTCTCACCTGCAGTATTCTGAATAAACAAATTATTTGTGATGAAATAAGCAGTCTTTTTATAAGGTAGAGAAGACTGGGAGAAAATTTTCCCAGCTGGAGGAAATGGCAGAATTAGGGAAATTTGATGTGAAGCTTAGAAGTTTCCTGAGTCCTGAGAGGCCATTGAGAGATTAAAGCAAATTGCTTTGGCATACAATATTCACTTTATTAAATTCAGATGACTGGAGAGAGAAAATCTGGGGTTTGATACCTATATTCACCCAAAGAAATGTCTAAAGAAAGGGATAGCAGCCAGATTTAAAGGAAACAAAGTAAAAATCCTTATGAGCCTGGCAAATCTAAAAAAAAAAAAAAATATTACAACACATTTTCCCTTGCATTTGTTTACTTGGAAGCAAATTCCCTAAGCATAGCTTGAAAATGTGAAATGGTTAAGAACTCCATTATCATTCATGCTTCAGCAACTTCATTATGTACACAGACCCAGTCTTTTACAGGCTAAAAGTGCAATCCTGAACCTTGCTGCATGCCATCTATAACGTAGCCTTGCTGAAATACCAATAACACTAACATCTGTCTTGTGCAATGTTAAAAGGGAAAAAAAAAGATGGAAAGATTCCCATAGATAAAATGCACATGAGGATGACAAAAAAGGAATATACAGAAAGCTATGACAGACAAATTTTATTAATGGCTCGACCATATGCATCCGGGGCATAATTAACTATTCACAGGTGAAATTAGCAGATAGGAGTGTCTGTCGTGAGCAAATTGAATAGGCCCTGATTATATCAATAGTTTTCAACCAGTGTCCTCTGGTTATCAAACTATCAAATAAATTTGTCCACTCTCCCCTTCCCTGAGAGGAGGGGGTTAGGAGGAAGGGAGAACTTTAATTATCCGGCCACGGTATATGGCAGGTCATTAATAAAACCTAGTTATCTGGCTGCAGGTTTTATAGTTTTACTGTTATCTCTCTTTTATCTAAATAAACATTTGGAAAATGTCCTTAAAATTACTGGAGATACTTTGCCACTTCTCCACCAGATACTTGAAAATGAAACTTTGCTGGATTTTACTATACGGTGCGTGGCGTCACCTCAGAGGCTCCCACATTCTTCCTCCTACCTCTATAATGGAATTATAGAGTTTGGTGCTACATACATTGATGGATCTAACCAACCTGCAAATGCAGATAAGGGTAAAATCACTTGATGGGTTAGTTCTCCTTAATGTATATTTACTCACCCTTTATGTTATGTATGCATTTTTTACTTTCATGCCACATATATCAATGACAAATGTAAGAATTGAAAAGCCAGTAATAACATAAAAGAACAGCATATTTTTTGTCTGTGGAGCAATTGCCAGAGATGTTATCTCTGCATTTGAATAAGGAATAGTAGAAAATTAACATTTTTGGGGTCCTAGTCCTGCTTCTGTTCAACGTACATCCAATCTCTAAACTCAAAAGGACTTTTATGATACACAGAGGTTTCCAATAATAAAAGCCTCACACTTCATTTACACTGTATTTTTCCACAAGTGGTATAATGATTATCATAAAGGAATGTGGATGTTTATTTTACATGCATTTATAGAAGATTAGTATTGCCCATGCAAAAATGTTTCTTTTGAGGTAAATCACCTCATAAATACACTTTCCAATCTGACAATTTTCAGTGTCTTATGTATACATGATTTTTTTGTTGTTCTAAAATTACCTATTTTCTTTTCCTATTGACCTGCAGAAATGTGAAGATCATAGCACTCTATTAATTAAGACATATCTTTGTTATTCAGTAACTTAAGAGGCAATATATATCCCAATTTATTCCACTTTGGGTTGAGTTTTCAGTTGGGTCTTTTTTTTTTTTTTTAATATATGATCTTTCATAGTTCTGGGAACACTTTTCTACAATTAAAGCTTTTAAACTTAAATAAAGCTTTTAAGCATTTAAGTTTAAAAAAATCTAAATCAAATAGGAGGTTGGTGAAAGAAATTTGATTGTCATTTTCAAAACCTGTAAGCCTCAAGCACAGAATTATTAATTCTGATGAGTACTCTCCATGTGACCAGGAGCAAACTGACATAGGGCCCACTGCTGGGATGGGAAATGAAAGGAAAGCTCTTGTACTGAAGTTCCTTTAGAAGTAAATTAGGGTAACAGAAAACCCCTATGTTAATGTTCCATTAGATAAAAGAGAAAAACATGTAGTGTGAGCATTTTATGATTTTACAATTACACCAATGCAATTCCTTTCAATACAATAGAATTAATCATGCTTAAAGAGTAAAAACGTTGACAGAGGAGTGAAAATCTCTCTTCCTGATTAATCTTTGTAGTGGCAAAGCTTGTGATCACAGCAAGTCCAAATGGCTTTGGTAGGAGCAGAAGAGAGGATCTGCTTGAAGAAGTCAACCTCTTCTTTTGCAGTAGAACTTGGAAGAGGATTTATAACCTTTTTCCAGGTGACATTTAATGGTTTGTATTTAACATCTAAACTACAGACAAATAAAGGTTATAATTACATTGGAATGAATATAGTTTTGTTGAAGTCAGAGTAATTATCAAATAAGCCCTTGGGAGTTTTTATCTACATATTTTAGCAATGCAGAAATTTGAAAAAATACATGTCTGTCACAAAAGAAGTTGCAAAAAGCACCCACCAGTAAACAAATAATGCATTTTCTGCAATTTCTAAAAAAATAAGTTTCTGGTCAGATGTAATAATCTTTTCATTTTTTGTTGGTGGAAGTTAATTAATCCTATTCCTTTATTTTTTTAAAGATATTAACCCAAAACACATCTTTCAATAGTGATTGCATTTGGGAATTCACTTTTATAGCAGTTTTTAAAATTGTGCACTGGCATTACTTTTATATTTGCTGTATTAACTGTATAATATAAGCAAAAATTCTCTTCTTTTGCAATTATAGTTGCTCCATTTTCCTTACATTGAGCTTTGGTGGTGATATAATTAAAAAGTGGTGCTTTGCACAGGCAGTATTGCACATAGTGAAAAATGGTAGCTATTTCCACACTTCACAGATCCAGCTGCTATGAGCATTAAAAATTACTTAAAACACAAATTTATCGCATCGTGATTACAATGGATTGTGTTGTTATATATTAATTGAATTGTAAATTGCTGTTTTAAATTAAAACACAGCTTATTAGGAATGGCAAGAGAATAATAAGAGATGAAGTAATGTTTCATGTAATTGCCAAAATAAAATAAAAAATCTGAAGAGAGAGAGGGAAAAGAATGTTCCAGACAACTACCTCTTGTGAAAAATTGCCCTTGGAGCTATTGATGGACTGTGTATTTCAGTGTCTTCAGCATATAACAGCCTTTAGTCTCATAACTTAAGGAACTTTTTGCAGCAAAATAATAATAATATTAGCAACAATAATAAACCTGGAGAGGAATTACCTGCAGGTGAAACGTCATTTTTAAAAACATTGTTTTTCCTTATATAAGTTCCACCTATATAAAGAAAACCAGAATGACTACATGGCATGGCAGGTACAGCTATGGAGAAAGTTAGGAAGATTATAGGAAAGTGGACAAGAAATACCAGCAGAGGCAAGGAAAACACTTTTAGGATGGCATATCCTCTGCATGTGTAGTCATCCAACAAGAATATAATGGAAAAGTGTCCAAAGAACAGCTAAGCTGGGGAAGGGGCTGGAGCAAACATCTTATGAGAAGTGATGAGGGAGCTGGGGTTGTCAAAGCCCGAGAAAAGGAGACACAGTGCCTTTTCCCCCCCTACAACTACAGGAAATGTTGTAGCAAGGTGTGGGCTGGCTTCTTCTCCCAAGTAATAAGCAATAGAACAAGAGGAAATGGTCCCAGGTTATGCCAGGCGAGGTTTAGATTGCACACTGGGAATTTTTTTTCAATGAAAGAATTACCAAGCACTGGAAAGGGCTGCCCAGGGAAATGGTTGAGTCACCATTCCTGGAAGTATTGAAAGAAGACAGATGTGGTGCTTAGGGACATGGTATTGATGGACCTAGCAGTACTGGGTTTTCAGCTGGACTCAGTCAGGGTCTTAAGGTTCTTTCACAACCTGAATGATTCTCTGATTCTAGATACATGCTGTAAACATGGGGAAAAGACCCAAATCAGTAAAATTCAAAAACAGTGTCAATAAAGTACCTTTTTATTAGGAAACATAAAAACAGACAATTAGACTAAGCCCAAGTATGACATATTGCTATACAAATCTAAGGCAAGTGAGGGAGATGAACCAAGATTGACAAAATTTAAACAACCTAGTAGAAGAAAAGCCAGTAGGCTCTTGTAAATAGTTGGATATATTAAGTTAGCTTGTGAACAAGTGACATTCCAGGTTTAAAGTGTAGAGTTTATATGGCAAAGTCATTAAATACATCATTAACTATCATATACCTAAGGTATTTAATTCCATGACTTTTTAAATCATTTAGTATTGGGACTATATTACAAGTAACCTATCAGCATGGTCATTAAAGTTGATGTGTTATGGAAGCTTAGGAAAGTTTTAAAGAGAGAAACCCTAGAAATATTCGATGAGTTCACTTGGTCCTCTGTAAATGGGATGAATTGTGTAAGGATCATGATGTGTTCTGAATTTTGGACACAAAGCGATGACTTGTTCTTGGCACTTAGTCAGAGAACAAGACCAAAAAAAAGGCCACAGTGTAATGGTAACCATAATACATTCAAATCCAAAATCCAATAGAGTAAACAAGCCTCAGAATTCCAGAAAATAAGAAGCCTTTTGAAAAGGAACTTTAAAAAAGCTTCTAAAAAAGACAATTTGCAGGAGACAGGTATGTCCCTGTGTTCAAGGCCAGGCTGGATGGGGGTCTAAGGAACCTCATCCAGTGAAAGGTGTTCCTGGCCATGGCAAGAGATTTGGAACTAGATGAACTTCAAGGCTGCTTCCACCCCAAGCCATTCTATGATTCTATGCTTCTGTGATTCTGTGATTCTATGATTCTATACTTTTTGAAGATATCATATTAGAATTCTACTGTAAAAAGGAAAACATGAAACGCTTGAAAACCAACAACATAAATTAGAAGCTTCCAGCTTCTTCACCATGAGCAGAGACAACTTTTGCTAGACCAGACTGCCCAAGGCCCCATCCAACCTGACCCTGAACACTTCCAGGGATATGACATCCACAACTTCTCTGGGAAACTTGTTCTAGTGCCTCAAGACCCTCATCACAAAAAACTTTCTTCCTTATGTGCAATCTAAATCCACCCTCTTTCAGTTGAAAACCACTCCCCCTTGTTTTGTCACTACAAGCAGTGTCTTATGTCCAGCTCTCAGTGAGCAGAACATGGATGCCCTTATGATTGATGATCCAATCATTCTGTGTGCCTGTGGTTGCATTTAACCTGGGCCTAATTTTGATAATTCCTTTAGAAAATCCCCAGATAAATGCCTCTCCCTGAGCTACTGCTGCAGGAGGGCTGCAGTACTAAAGCATGTCCCAACAACAAAAGCATGAGTTTGGCTCTGTGGGCATGGCTTGATCAAAAGTCAGGCATGCCATGAGGTTTGCAGACATAGATCATAGAGCAACAGCATTTAGATGACTCTTTGTCTCCACTGAGACTCAATTGGAAACAGTGATGCTGGGGACAAAGCCTTCTTGGAAGGCAGGCACACATTGATGGCTTGGAAGGCAGGCACACACTCCTCCAAACTGTCAGGACTTTGTTAACCCCAGATTCAGACTGCAAAAGACTTCCTAGTGTTATGCAGCTCATATCCCCTACGCAGCTCCGTCCGTCCTATTTCATCAAATGTGAAAAAATAAGACACTAAAGTGAAGGTAAACTCTTATTGTCTCCTTGACAGTCTTCACAGTGTTAAGAAAGTTGAGTGTTGAAATATAATTGCAGAGACAAGGCAAAGTGACATTGTGGCTTTGTGGGAGTAGATATTCCCAGCCCAGGTACTAGTGATTCAGTCTTTTGGAGACACTGAGAACCAATACTAAGATTCCTGGAGTGGCAAATGCTCTTCTATAGAGATACAGGCTATCTATACCTTCAATAGTTGCAGGACTACTATGAGTGATACCTTTCAGTATGTCAGTGTTCACCACAGTACCTCACTTCTGTCATGATGAAGCCTACACAGAAGTGGGCTTGATTCTCACAGGCTTGAGGCTGCAATGGTGGCTGCTATCTTGGCTGTGAGACAACTCAGTTGCCTTTTGGGCAGGGTTCTAGGAAGATACACGCTGGTGCAGAGAATACAGAGCAATTTTCCCTCCAAGCCAAATAGAGCAATCCTGTTTTTTTCCATGAAGAGCTGTGGTGATTGCTTGTCGATTTCAGCACAGAAATATGGATCCAGATGGTTCTCAGCCACTGAACAGCAGTCCTTAACATAGGGTGGGATATTCTTTTTTATTATTGAAGGAATTTCATGACACACTTAATGAGGTAGAACTGCTTTACAATGAGAACATTTTACCCTAAAGTCTTCTGGGTTTTGAAGAAGGCTATCTGACCATTTAATTTACCATGCTGTAATCACAATGTCCTGCCAGTCATGATCTTTAGGAAGACAGAACCAAAGTGATTGGGTGACAGACTTTGCCCTTCTGTTTAAATATATTGCTCAGTATCCTGCTAGGTTCTTATATGAATCTCTGAACACTTGGTCTCTGGGTTATGGTTCCATGAAGATGATTTTTTAGTGGGCAGTACCTCAGGACAGCAGTGAAAATCCTTCATATTGAGTGTTTTCACTGACTCCATATAAAGAGTTTTTCCCAGAGCTGCTGCTGAGTTTCATTTGTGGCAGATGATCAGTGTCCTCATGATTTTCATAGGTGAATCTAAGCTGTCACACACTGCACATGGAAAACAGTCTCTCCACTGACTCAGGAAATACTCACTTATATCACCTCCCATATCTTATTCATCACTATCTAGAACCTCCTAGAGCCCCACATTCTCTGCATAACAGAGTGTGGCAGGATAATTAGGTTAACATATGCAAAGACCCCTGGCACTGTGGGTTCACTCTGTCTGAACTCAACCTTCCTCAGGGAGACCACCAAGAACAGCTGAACACCAGTAATGTTGGTACCACGGGGTGTTTGTAAAACCAGTCATTCACACATGTTCCAAGCACTAAACTTTCACAAGAGTGCCTAGGTTTGATGCTGCATTAGTCAGGCTTCTGCTCACCTACAAACTTTAAAATCCAGTTAGAGATAAAGGAGAGAGTATTTTAATTCCCTTTAAGGTAACTGTGCATCTGTTGAGAAAGAAACTTTAAAAAGTTTAAAACTTTGAAGACGTCAACAACATCCTGTCCCCTACCCCTCAAAAAAGCCCCACACCAAATCAAAATCTAGGAATAAAAGCTAGCTTAGAAAAGAGAGTGATACCTGAGATGTGGCTGTTTTTATGGATATTCATCAGCTATCCTCCTTTCCACCCCTGCAGACTCCTTATATACTAATGGGCATTGCATTTTTACAGTATCTTCAATAAAAAAAGAAAATGCTTTAGATTTTAAATACTTCATGGAATGGATTGTTTGTTTTACTGTCCCTCTTATTTGGCAATGCTCTAGCCTTTTTCCCCATTTTTTTTCAAAAAGCACTGCTTTACTAAACCTATTTGGCTCAAGTGTCTTGTGTTATGCCATTTCAGACAAAAAGCTTGAAAAAAAAGAAAGACCTAGTTGTTTACTGAAGTAAAATAAGGTTTCATGTAATACTAGCTATTTTTTTTTACAAATTTTAGTATAGAGTGAATATTGAAGATTCCATTAAAGGGTGATGATACCAAAAATTCTGGTCAAGGGATAATATTGAAGAGATGGTGTCCATTAAAAAAATCCAGTGGCATCAATGCATTATGCAACATAGGAAGCATTTATGTTCATGTTAATGGGATCTTAAAACATTTTCTTCCTAAACTTTTAAAAGTTAAATCATCTTTGTTTAGGTCACGTTCCTTGTTTAGTTAGTGTAAAGACCAAGCCAAATCACTTCTCTTCATTCTTTTAGTTCTTGTTGTCTATTAAGGTTTGGTTTTGCAACCAGAATCAAAGGATATACATTAAAGATGCTCTATCAAAAGACATTCCAAATAGATGAATAGTTTAAATTTCTATATTTTTCCTTATTTTTTCTAGCTCTGTAACCACACAAGTACACAAAAGTGATGGTTCTCTAGCAGATTTTTAGAACAGAGCTACTTTCAAGGATATTATTGATGAGATGAACAGGGAAAGAATAAAAAAAGTAATTTGCCAAGCCAAATATTTTTTAAATACAAATTTAAATATGAATGTATTATATAAGGCCCTGGTGAGATCCTTCATAAATTATTGTACATAATTCTGGCCGCTCATGGCTGGCGGGGGGGGGAGTGGGGAGGTGGGAAGAA
>WEIU01005028.1:14325-68972 GCA_013389925.1 Aegithalos caudatus | reverse complement strand
AAAAAATAGAGGTGAAAAAATCAGTTAAATCAGTTAAACATGCAAAAGTGCAAAAACGTTCAAGAAGGATGGTAAAGTGAGCAGGCAGCCTACAGTACAAAAGGAAAAATAAAAGAAGTTGTCTTGTTTAGCTTGGAAAAATGAAAGGCAAGAGGAGTTAAGACTGTACTGTATAAATTCAGCAGGTGGATATACGCCACAGAAGGAAATGAGCTATTTAAGAAAAAGATAATGTTAGCAAAGAACAAATTAATATAAACCAGTCATGAATAAAATTAGACTGGAAATTAGAAAAAGATTTCTAAGTACCAGAGAAGCAAGGTTCTGGAACAGCCCTCTAATAGGAGTTGTGGAAGGCAAAACATCTATAAAAATGTTTAAAAAGAGTCTAAAATAAATGTTAATAGAGGTTTCTTGTATAGTTGTCTGCAGTGTGGAGGACTCTCTCAGTGACCTGTCAAATTTTCTGCCAGCTTTAGCCTATGTGGCTAAATTATTTGTTGTAAGGTCAGGAGGAAATTTGTGTAGATCTTGGATCTCCTAGACCAAAGGTCAGTGTTGTCAACTTATGATTTTCCTTTTTGCTCCATTATAACTTTAGTTTTAAAGCTTCCCCTTACAGAGGCTGCAAAGACATACAGGATCTTCTTTTCTTTCCAGGAGAGAAGAAAAAGAAGATGGTTGTTTCAAGCCTTTCTGGATGCAGAAGAGAATTAAAAACCTACATGTATTTTAAAAGCTTACAAAACACCTAATATTTTTAGCTAATTTTACAGTTTGGGGCTATTAACAATTTCTCATTTCTCATTGACATTCAAATCCTTCCTGAACTGTTCTGTTGTGCACTCATTTACATTCAATCTTCCTTCCCTGAACTGTCACTCTCTTCAGTAATTTATAGCATACTATGAATTTATTTTCCCCCAACACAGAAAACCCTCTGTGTACCACACAAACTATGGCCCCCAGCAGGCCTTTCTCGTCCCCTCACACAAAAAGGACTGAGCTCCAGATTTATTTTGCTGGTACCTGTGTCACCTTTGTCACCATTTGTATCCTTTTAAGAAAGCTCATTGGCAGTTTAAACCAAAGGAAAAGAGGCTTTTTAGGAACAGTCTGTGAGGAAGTTTAGAATCGTAAAATGGTTGGGGTCAGAAGGAACCTTAAGGATCATCTAGTTCCAACCCCCCACACCATGGGCAGGAACACTTTCCTCTAGACCAGGCTGCACAAAGTTGAATCATTCCTTCTTATTTTACTACTGAGCAGGGAGGGAACGGACACCGTCTCACCAGTGGGTCTCTGGTGGCACTGTCTCTTACATTGGCACCACACTGCAAAGGGTTGAATGTCACTGGAAGCCACTGGAAGCCCCATGGCTGCTCTGAACAAGCCAGTGATGCTTCTGTTTGGGTTGCAGGGTCAGCCTGATTTCAGCCACTCCGCTGAGCTCTGGCTGTTATTAAGGTCAAATCCAGTGGAGTCATAGGCACCTTTGTTTCCCTACCTTAGACAGGTGGCTTCTTGATAATGCATCTGGCATTATGTGTTTTTCACAAAGTTCTTCATCCATATGGATCTTCTCAGGATTTTTTTTTTTCTTCTCAATAGTAAGGCAGAATTTGAGATGAGCCATGTTAGTCAACTGTTTTTCTTCCTAGCATCCGCTACACATCCTCAGCAGGTTAGAAACACAGTGACTTGCACTATATCAAAACTTCCATGGCTATGTGGTCTTGCTAATTTGAAAGGTTGCCTATAAGTTTGGTTTAATGGTCAGTGCTGGGGTATAATATCTAAGGTGTTGTCTACATAGCAAATCAACATCTGTCTTGCCTAGCTACTGTGATTGCTCTCAGATGTATTTTTCACTCAGTGTTGTCACAACACAGATGATGGAGCCTCCATTGTACCAGCATCCCAGCCACTGATTGAGATGTGCTACGACTGTCAGTAAATGCAGCATGCCTTACATTTCCATGGTAAATTCTTCAACAGATTCACTCTTGGCATTCTGGAAAAAAAAAAAAACAAAAAAAACTCCAAGCAATTTTCCATAAATAATGTTTCTGGAGATCAAGTATTTTACAGACTTTTAGCAATTCCATGTTATGGCTTTGCCTCTCTAGTCACCTGGTTTAAAGCACAATCTCATCCCTGAAAAACAGGGAGATGCTACTGTGGTCCTCTCCCAGTGAACTCAGGCAGCAAGGTTGGGAAAAAAAGAAAATCAGCTACCCTTTGAACATTTTGAACTGCGTAACTTTGCAGTTCAAAAATTATTCTTTCCAGTTGTTTTCAAAGCTTTGTCATCTCTGTGATTCCCATGCCATGCTGCCATCCTTTTAGAGACAGTTACATAAAACTTACCTGCATGGTTCTGTCTGTGAAAACAGCATTTATCCAGGGACAAGATGGTGAAAAACTGACTTGCACAGAAAAAAAATAGGTAAAAATAGAAATAACAGTGTTTCTAATATTATGTTATTAGGATAAATACTACTGTATTATTAAAGGCCCCTATTAGAAAATCTGGATATGGTTATACCACCTATTAAGGAAATGCTCCTAATTAGAATGAAAAAACAGTAGAGTAGAGGACTACTGGTACTAAACTGGAGTCCTTCAAAAACTGGAACTGACATTCAAAGAACCAAATGAAAATGGAGCCTTGACTCTGGTGACCAAACTAATGAAGGACAAAATAGATTGAAATATAACATTAAGAGAAAATAGATTTAATTAATAATACATTAATAGCGCATATATAAAGAATTAAAATACTTCAAAACATTTTCAAATACCTACAGGAGGGAGCTTACCATAGAATCACCTTTCAATAAAAGCATTCAGAAAATGAGATTGGAACAAGAAGAAAAAATATTCTTTGCTTCAGTGTTCATTGCTTAAAAAAAAAGTGTGACTGTGACAACCTTTCATTTCAGGAAACACAGAAAAATGTGAACAAATGTAACAGAAGTACCCTTACTCTGAAGGAACTTAGAAAAGATTTCTGGCAAATCAATAAAATAACTAGTAAAAGGTTGTCAGCAGTAGACAGTACTCACTGCAGAGGTCCAAGAAAATTTAAACATTAAATTGTCCTATCTGTGGTGCAATAAACTGTGCTTAAATTTACCTCAGTATCAGAGAAGTGAAAACTGACAAACATGGCATGAGGTTTTAGAAAGGATTCCAGGTTTATCCAAGAAACATCAGCCCAACATTTGTACAAGGAAAATTGCAAGGTATTGTACAAAAGACTAGAATTGGCAAATGGATAAAAGCAGTGCAAAGTGAAAGGCTCAACCCTTGCAAAGACAACCCATGGAATCTGCATTTGGTGGAGTTCCTTGAAGGAGCAAAACTCCTGAGATTAGGGCTATCCTGAGGACACAGGGATTGCAATTTCCAAAATATTGTTGTCAAAAGCCCTTTACCAAAGGCTACCAGAGAAACTAACTGTTCAGATTTAATGGACTGGACCATTATGAGAGGTAGCTCAAAGTCCTCAGCAGCACAAAGATCTTTGAATGTTGCAAACCAACACAGCTGTCTGGTCAGCTTTGGCTGATATTTTACCCAGGTATGAAACAGAGGCCCCAGTTGATCCCTGTAACTGAGTCCAAACTCTTCACCTTCCTTCTCCAGATCTTCCTCTTCCTCTGAAAGATGGACTTGACAGACCTTTGGAAAACTGAAGCCATGGGTCTCACGAAGATAAAAGATTCTCTCTTCCTCCCATCTCTGACACTGGCAGAATAAGTTTGTCAGTATTTCTTCCTCCAGTGCCCCAAATGTAGCACGTCTCTGCTGGTGGTATGATGTTGGATTTGTTCCCAAGTGGGCTGTGCACAAGAGCAGGGTGCACACACTGGGATTTTTTACTGTCCTAGCAAGTCTGCTGGCAAGACACTACCACCTCTGTGAGAATTAAAGTTGAAACCTAAACCGACCTGAGTATCTGTGATGATGGCAAGTCATAGGTCAAACCAAGTGTGCTGGTGCTTGCAGCTCTTGAATAGTTGCAACGTGAGAGAAATTTTGCAATGACAACTGTAGACTCTAGGTGCTGAGGTGATGACCTGGTTTTTGCAAGGACCTAGTGAATATATTTAGAACTGTAAAGGGTCTGCAAAAAAAGATTAAACTTTCCCCTTATTGCCACCTTTAAGCTTACATGTTGAATAGTGTTGGAGGGGAATTGCAGAAGAAAACACAAAAAAATGAAGGCCTGCCACTCTCTCACATTTGTTTCACCTCCAGGAGTACTGGAGTTACAGGGTTAAGTGTGTACCAGCAGTGATGGGGAGAGAGTGAAGGGAGAGTGGTTTGCATCCCTCTGCTCAAAGCTGCTGGAAAAGGCTCCTTCTCCAGGGCTATGGGGCCCTGATGAAGGATCTGCCCTTTCCAAGGAAGACTAGTCCTGATGACAAGTGCTTTACCAAGGTGTTAAGGGCTGTATAAAGGAGCTGTAGGCAGGGAAAACTCTTCCTTCCTGATCCCTTTTTTATTTCTCCTCCTCATTTTGCATGTGAATTGCAGTATTCTGTGAGAAGAAGGTGCTTCATCTGACAGAGACCCACCACATCTTCGGTATGTAGCTAAAGCTAAGGGACCCAAAGGCCATTTTTCTGCTTTGTTCTGCTGTTCACATTTTTTCTGTGTACACTTTCCATTTGGTGAGGCAATATCTGTTCCAGTCTAGCTGGCCTTCAAATTTTTACTTTCCCTGGTGCTCTCTCATAGACAGTTCTCTGAACTGATGTGTCCCTGAATGGATAAAAAGATTAAATGAGATTAAATAATTTTAAAAGAAAGCATCCTCTTGATCCACATGTGATATAAATCAGTCTTTCTACAGTTTAATGTAGAAAGATAATATAGGAATGATTTCTCTTGCAGTATTATCCTTCTATTATTAGGAGAGAGGTAAAGACCATTCAGTCTTTTTATCCAGGATTCATGTTACTTATCAGTGCATTCCCACCCTGGAGTCTGCATTCCTTCCTTATCAGGTGTTCATACTTCTGCTGCAAATCAGCAGATGCCACATAAGGAAAAAAAGCCCTGATGATTTGATAAAAGAAAAGATGCCTTGTACAGAGTGTAACAGTAACCTAAATTTTTCTATGGTATCATTTTTACCTGAGCAGCCAAACCTCTGGTTAAATTATTCATATTCACAAATCAGCTCACTACTCCTTCTAGTGTGTTTCTGAATTTGAGTTTTATCTCCTACAATCCCCTACAGCTATGTATTCTAAAAGGTAATGTGTTATGAAAAAAACCTTTCATTTATTTTAAATTTTTATTGATAACTTAGTTTGGTTGTCAATGGGTTACTTGGATGCGATAAACCAATAATTTTTTTTTTTTTTTTTTGTGGTTTTGTTTTTGTTTTTGTTATGTCTTCTGTTGTCTAAGCCTAGCAAGCCTAGTTCATTTTTGTCTCCCTTGACGTGAAAGCTGTTCTAAACCACTGATTTGGCTTGTTACAATTCTCTGGAGTATTTATGGGTCTCCTGGATCAGCTCCAGTATGTCTTTTGTTGCCACATTCCTGCTCTTGGGAACCAGTGCTCTTAAAAGTAAGAGGCAGGTGATACAGTCATCTCATATAATGACAGTCAAAATTTTTATTCTCAGTCCATAATCCCAAAGGATTCTAACAGCAACTTTGAAAACTACCCACAGGCTCAGCAAATCTTGACCACATGGCTCCCAAGTGTTGCTGCAGTCAAAAGTAAGGAACCTCCTGAGTTATTCCCAGCAGTAGCTGAAAGGTAGCTTCCTCCCAGTATTTCTAGTATTTTACTGCTGCTAAAAAATAGGAATCCAGATAGATTGCTTAACAGGCCTGTAAGTCTGACCTTATCCAAAGGAAAATAAAGGAGTGATTAAAATGTTCCTTTGATAAAGATTTTTTTAAGTATGCTGCTCTGAACAAATTTGCTCCAGCTCCCAGTGTCCCTTTTGCATCTTCCTCCTAAAAATTATATCATTAATCTTTATACTTTAGTTGTTGCTATGTGCCATCTTTGTAAGATCTGTTAGATCACCATAGGTGAATTAAAAGCATTGTTTAAAACTGCTGGTTGATGATGCTGCACAAGGTCCTGTTCCTGATATCTTTTCCTATTCAGGATTTGTCAAATTCAAGAACAAGGTGTCAGCTGTGAAATCTCATCACAGACACAAACATTTAACAGTACTTGGGACAGGACATGGCTTTGGTTTGGACTCCTCTTCCATGTGAATAACTGTCTGGGGAGTGGTGGTCTGCAGTAAACCATTTTGGATGGGAGGATGGTGAGAAGCCTTCAACCACCAGAGTTCCTGGCAAGACATCTGTCAGCAGTTTGGTTCCCAGAGAGGTGAGAACAGCCTCCTGAGCTCCAGGCTCTGCTTGTGCCAGGGATCTCTTGGCTGCCGTGGCTTTCGCAGCTGCAGTATTCACACAAGGTAACTCACCAACCAGTGGTTAAGCCCAGTGGCAGATACTAATAGCATCAGCCTCTTTCCATTTCTCAAGTCCATTTTAAATTAATAAGAATGTTCCCCTTCTGTTTTTCATCCACAAAGAGACCCCCTTCGCATATTAATTTAATGTTAAATTGATGGATTAAATTATACCAAGCTCAAAATCAATTCTGCACATATTCATTAGAACGGACTAAATCCCTTAGTAAGGATAAAGCACAGAAAATGCATTTAGAGACACTGATAAGTCCAGGTCCATTATATGTCATTTTAAACAAAGAGCAAAAAAAAAGCCCCTTTGGAGACGCTCTATCAGCTATTAAACAGAGACATTGCATGCACAGGGAGATTGATGATTAGCATTTCCATTCTCAGAACGGCTCTCCCTGGGCTGATGATAACAAGTAAATGCCTCTTCATGTCTTTGTCACAGTTCTTAGAGAAGCAGATGCCTAGACTAAGCTTTTCTCCTTTGTCTTTCCTCTTGTGCAATCAGTTAACAAGTGCAAAAACACAACAGTACCCGCTGTTTGCTGGAATTCTTTGATCTCTGGTAGGATCAGGTGGCAGTTTTACATATTCTTCTTTTTCTTTCTCATACTGGTCATTGCTTTTGCAAATGCTCCCCTGATTGTAAGCTCATTACATTACTCACTAGCATGAGAGGTTTCTCATTTGATAACATGGGACAGACCATCTTTCACGTGGCTTCTGTCCAGGAGAACTCTTTGGTCTACAATATCAAAGCCCAAGCCTTAGACTCTCTTCAGCTTTTGGCATTCCAACACTCAGCTTTGAACCTGAATCCAGATCTCACAGACATTCTGTTTCTAAAAAGGAACAATCTAAATCCAAATTCTCTAAAATTGAGAATTTCAGAAACTTCAGAAACTAGATGCTCATCTGCACCTAAGGTATGTTACTCACTCCTGCTTTAAGGAGCTTGAGGTTTTTTTTGCCTCTTTCTGAAGTCAGCATCTACCATGGAAAAAATACTATTCTTTTAATGAGTACTAGGCTTATCTGAGGGAAAAAAAACTTCATTTTCCAGATGCCTGTTTTCTGGGTAGAAGCATCTAAACTGCTGAGGAAGAAGGCAGGGCAGTTCTGCCTTTCTTCTGTTTGGCATCTAGGAGTGCTCTCACTCAATGAAAGGAAGAGGAGCAGCACCCCAATGTTCATTAGAGTCCTGAGCTGTGAATTTTCCAGACACAACTCCTGCAAACTACTCTGCCTTGGGATGAGCTGTGGAGGTGGAGAACAGAGCCTGTTAGATCTGTTAGGCACAAGCAAATCTCAAAAGCAAGCAGGACTATCTCATGAAGAGAAGAGGGAAAGGGAAAGAAGGTAAAATAATACCAAGAAATTGCCTAAGATAATTCTTTGGGGGTTTTTATGTCTTTCTGTTTTGGAAACAATTATATTAATTCTTCACTTTTTTTTTTTCTTTTTTTTTAATTTCAAGCTCAGATTCACAACATTTGATGTCGTGAACCTGCCAAAACTTTCACTTTAGTCTAGCTCATTATTCTAGTCCCTGCCACTTCTCCACAATAGGAGGCTGAAGGTCATTACCAAACATGTAATACCTGCTCTCTACTAATATTTTTTAGTTTAGTCTGCAATGAGTTGTAGTTCAAAAACAAAGAAAGAAGACTGTAACTATGTAAAAAAAAGAATCATAATCAAAATATGACAACATTTCTAAAATTCAGAATGTCTGTTAATTCAATGGATTTGATCCCATTTCACGGATACTGAAGGTCATAGTGATCAGTCTTCCAGCTCATTCTGCATGGAAACAAATATGATAGGAAGGGAAAAGGCACAGAGTATTGTGTGCCTTATATCAAATAACAAAGTAGTTACAGATATCTTCTTCTTTAATGCATGATATTTTAAATTTCTATAAGAAAAGACTCAGCAACTTTTTGACTACTGGGCCATTTTCTGGAAAATTGTGTCGTATGCCCAGAGTCAAACATTACATGAGGTGAAATATCAAAATTGCTAACACAATTTTATGCCTAATCCCTGCGGTGGGAAGTGAAATTGTGACAGATGGTTGCTGTACTCATTACCCCTTTATTCAAAATGAGTAATGATTCACCATTAAAACCCACTAAAAAGAATGTATCTATTCATGTAACAAGGTTTATTCAGTGTAACCAAAGAATCTGGTCTTTATTTTGTCAAGAGCTTTACATTTCAAATCCATAAAGTTGAGCTAATAGTACTCATTTACTTTGCACCCAAGGCTGGGGACAACCTGAACACAGAACATCTTTTTCCTGTGGTAAACATAATTGCCTTTTGTATAGAAAGTAAGGACATATTAAGCTTGGTGTTAGGCAGTGAGGATCTCTCTTCTAGGCCTGGGTGTAATGTTAATTTGTTATGAAATAAGATCACATTTCTAAATTTGACCTCAGTGAAAGAAAAAGGTGAACTTCTGTCTTATAGCTAAAAATGGCTGGGAAATTCTCATTCAAAAATACTATTTGTGACAAAGACAGGAAGAATAAACTTAGTTCCATAAATAATCCAGTAGATCATAGGGTTTCATGGTATGTTTGGCCTTATCAAATTGAAATGTTAATGAAGAAAAAAGCATTCTGTTTCTTTTTATATAGAGAAAAAAAATGTATTTATAGTATGTAAAGCATATTTGAAACTTTCCCATTTTTTATTTTGAATATTGGCTAGAAACTAATCCACATATACTTCATACAATGTTGCCATAATATTTAATACTTCCATTAATTATTTTTATCAATTGAAATATAGTGGGAAAGCAATTACTTTTGCTAGAGGGTTAAATTTTGATTTACAAGCAATAGCTACTTATGATTTTATGTCTTGCCATAAATATTTCAGTGTTTATTCTCAGTGGGTAAATATATAATCTTTTCCTAAACATACAGGCTTTGTTGCTACATTATAAGGGCTGTTAATCACTTGGAACTGGGCTTGGTTAAACAATTGCTGTTAAAAAAGTTTGAGTCAAAAAATATTTTTCCAGGAGAGGAGAGGAGAGGAGAGGAGAGGAGAGATTTCTAGGATTAGGATTGTTAGTAACTACCTTGTGGTTTTTTTGGTTTTTTGGTTTTTTTGGACTAGATATTTTCATTTGAAATTCAGTATCTTCTTTGTAAACAAGTAGATCAAAGAGACAGAAATTTTTAAAAATCCCCTTCCTCCCACAAACTTGGTGTTGAAGAGAAGGTGTCAGAAAAAGGAAGTATTTCATGAGCAGATATTTCTTCTGAAAGGAACAGGTTGTTTATTTTCAATTTCAGTAATCAGATCAATGTTCAATGTGTACAAAGGATTGGATTTTCTTTGGATTTTCTATTTGGAAACAGTACATTGTGGCTTGATTCACAAGAGCCCTTGGATGCTGAGTGCTGCAGCATTTAGCTTCCAGGCAGTTTTGCCTAGTGAAGCTCTCAGCTGTGAACTAGGCAGAAGCAGGTTCTTTGCAGAAAACACAGTCAAACTAAAGAGTCTGGGAATGGGATTTGCAGAAACCAGCATGCCACACAAGAAGATAGAGCTGCTGTGAGAGGCAATTCCAGTCAGAAAGCGGTCTGGTAGGAAGGTTAAGTCCATTCCTCACAGGATTCTTGATTTTTATCTCCAGCTGGTGTTCATAACCAAGAGATTTCTCCTGGATTTAGGCACTGAGGCTTCCTTTCAAGCATTGAGAATGGTGTAGTCCTTTCTTTCCCTGCAAAGAAGTGGCGGAGCTAATATTGCTGTATCTCCTTCTTCTCTGCTCCATTTCCCTTCCATATCTCTGTCTATTCCAGTATACTTACGGTTAAATGATCTTCCATGATCAGTGTAAGCCAGGTTCAAGACTCTCTTCACAGGCATATGGCCAAATCCAGATTTCTTAGTTTATATGAGTCAGGCTGGCACATGAAATGAGCAGAGGATGTCTCACATACAAATCTTGGTCGTACCCTGAGCAATTTGGGAGACCCATGGCTTGGTTACTTGTGCACATCACTCACATTTCTGGTGATACAGAATCTGCTATTCAGTCCAAGCAGGTAACATGATTTAATCCCCTACCTGTTTTTCACTCTAGCTGAGTTAATTTCAGTTTTCTTTCATCTACTTAAAGCTAAGTGCAGACATGAATATTTATGGATATGTTTATGGACATTTGGCTAATTTTGTAATTTGGTCATGCTTTAAAGAAATAAGTCCCCAGTCACTTGTGAATGAAAACAGTGTTTATTCTTGTCTTCATGTTGTGGATTAGAGGAGGGTGGTTGGTTTGCCACACTCAGTTGTCAAATGCCATATCAATAAAATTCCAACTCTTTCATATATATAAATATATATATGTATACATTTTATAATACCAAGTAATCATCCATTTGAGGGGTGTTGGTAGAGAGTTCAACATTGTTAATTTTGAATGACTGAGACAACTGTATTTATATCCTCTGTTGAGGTGGACACTTCTACTTCTTAATGTAAATAGAACACCTGCACCTTCCAATTACTTCTGAACAATTTAGCACTGAAAGACATAAGCGTTTCTCCTCTAATTTTCTCATTTTTGAGTTGTGCTTTTCCTTCAGGCTTGTCATGTTGTGGCAGTTCTGTTGAATGATGATTTGTTGATCAACACTTACATCCAGCAATGCCTTGGGCACGTGGTTACCTTGGAAGACTGTTAGGAGTTCAACTGGAGTCAGCAAGTCTGCTTGCAGTCAGTAGAGCTCTTTGCAAAATTGGTGTCCTTGGCATGATTTGAAAATGCTTATCTTCTTTCTGCTTTGGTCCTAATTTTTCTTCCTTTAAGTTCACTGATAATCTTCATGAGAAACTGGTCTCATTTCATCAGTTATATGTAAACCAGTCATAGTACTGGAGAGCTAAAGAACTTGGCCCAACACATATTTTTTCATCATAGTAGCAAGTGAGCTTCTAAAGAGTAAGTTTGAGTATCAGATTATTCAGCAGGTAATCTAAATCAAGATTTGGGAACAAAATATTAAGATGCTGCTTTTGAAAAAAAAAATAGATCAGTCTATGTAGCTTGGCTCATGTAAATATTCTATACTATGAGGATACAGGAAAATGTGCAAAATGGCCCTACACTCCTAACACACTTAAGACTAGGATCTATCTCCTTGATGATCAGTGAATCCTATTGCAATGTTCATTTTGTTATTCGAAATTTCCATTTACAGATGTTTCCCCTACAAAAACATCTCAGTCATGACTCAAATCTCAGAAACTCTAACTAGGGTAAATATTTCCACCAATATTTAATTTTTGCATTGGATTTTTCCATGTTTTATAAGTAACCTGATTCTATATGCAGTGGAAGAGGCAATACTCTTTAGACACATTAGTCCTGAATCCCCTTCCTGACAGTTGTTATATTGGTCCCAATAGACAGTCTTTGAGATCCACACATTAGTTTTGCTGATTTTTTATGGTACTCTAAGGTCTATGGGAGGTAAACTGTGTAACACTGCTTAACACAGCCAAAAGTGGCAGATTCATGATGCTAGTACTGAAGAGTTCAAATTAGCTGTTGAACTCTTGCTGCCCCTACTACCTTCCTCTTTCACTAATATATTTTCATGCTGCTTGGTAAAAATCTCTCTCTTCCAACACACTCTGCAATAATTTCTTTTTTATCCAACAGGTGTCTAACATAAAACATATACTCTAAGAAAGAAAAAGCTAGCAAATTCCATGACTTCCTGCTTCCAGCCAGATGTCTGAACTGTTAGCCATAAGATTCCTTCCTGCCATTCAACTTTGCCTTCTGGGAGACACAATGTCCCACCACCAATGGAAGTGGATGACTGTGCTCTACAGACACATGGGATGAAGGTCTGGGCACACTGCTGGCATGCAGAGGAATTATAGTTAGACCAGGAGGTAATTTCTGTCCTAGTCTGGTATGAAAAGTAGTGACTTTTTTTCCCCCTGGGACCATGCTTGCACTTTGGTGTTTTGGTGATTCACAAATCACTGTGGGTTTTTTTTTTGAAGGTACTCAGATCAGCGTAAGACCATTACATCCATATACCGTCCATGTGGTCAGTGGTACAAGGCAGCTTCCATGTCTGCAGGACCAGAGCAGGCTCCATCATCCTCCTAATCCCTGGAGCTGTCTCCTCATCAAGCTTGTGGCTGCACAGCGTACCTTGGATTACCAAAAGTGTTATCCCTGCTGGGGCCAGGATCTGACAACATGCCCTTCCTTCACCATGTGGTTTATCTACTTAAGACATTCAGCTGTCCCATCTAGCTCTTTGCCTTAGGCTCCTTTTTCTTCTGGCTTTCTCTTGAACAACTTCCAGCAGCCAAGGTGAATAAGCAACAAGAGTTTCTGCCAAGCCATGCAGTAGCAGTCTCTTTCTTGCAGGACAGCTCAATGATTAGCAATGAAATAAGTTCCTTCTGCTCCCTAAAACCTTTCAGCTCCACATCTCATGACTCCGAGACAGGCACCACACCCACTGGTCTCAATGCTATGTGACAGGGGGAACACACCTGCTTGAGACAAAATACAGAGAAGGAAAATGGACAGGTGGAGTCAGTGATGTAGCCCACTAGTTGAGGGGTCATGTCTGGGCGAGAGGAGAGAGCTTCCATTCCCTGCTCCAGAGTTTATACATGCCATTTCTGCAAGGTAGATGTAGATTAGACAGCTGATTCACAGTTATTGTGGCACAAATTACAACCCACTACTCACCTTTATACATAAATGCCATGTCATTCCTTTTCAGAGTCATACCCCTCCTGGCTCACTTAAATCATGAAAAAGTCATAGAATTGTGGAACAGCCCTGGTTGGAATGGACCTTCACAGTTCATCTGGTCCAATCTTTCAGAGGTAAGGGAGCATTAAGGAGATTATCTAGCACCCTGACCAACTGCATCTTGAAAATCTCCAACCACAGGGACTCAACCAAATCCCTCTGCTGAAGGCAAGGCCTTATAACAGGAACCAGTTAACAGTACAGGGCTGATAGGATGAATGGGAGAATTAAATTCATGGAAGAGGGAGAAGGGCAAGTGAGGGCTTCCCTGAGCTTCTGGATGGAAGTATCTCCCCTACCAGTCATACTCCCAAAGAAAGGAGTTATCCAGCTTGATAGACAGTATCTTCTTTGCTTTCTTGTTCTCAGTTTTTAATTTTTTTTTTATTCATAAGAACAGAGTCCCACTTGCTCTTGCACTAGAGCATTTTTCAGGGGCAGAAGCTGTCATGCAGTGGGATGTGGTAGAGAGAAGAGGGGTAGGACTGACAGGAGCCAGCACAGCAGGGGCTGAGAGGCTGGTGAAGGAAGCAGGATGCCAGCTAGGCATGTCCCAGAGACAGCTCTTTCTAGGGTCTTGGAACGGTCTGCTTGAAATTTTCTGCATTTCAGAAAACTACCACTTTGACTGAAACAAAGATTGGAAGCAGAGACTGCAGCTGCAAGGACAGACTGGAAGTTCTTTCTCATTCTTCTATTTCTTCTCTGCTGTAACAAAGGAGTAGAGAGGAGGTCCCCCTATGATTGGTGTTTAAATTTAGTTTCCCTCCTTGTGCAAAAAATCTATAATACCTTGAATCATTGAGGCTTTCTAACATCTCCTGGCAGTATCCTAATTCTTATTAGAATTATAATTAGGCTTTACTTAGACTTCTGGCAAGTACCTGAGTATTTAGACCTTAACAGGATTTGGGATAATTAGACCTTACATTGGGAAGAAGCATTGTAACCCATCTCCATTTGCAATGATTTGAGAAGCAAGATCTATTAATTTTCTGCTGTTCCTTTTCCCATTTCTGTGCTGGTGATTTACATGATGGATTTATTAATCTAAAAATGTGTTTAAAATCGGCTTATATTAAAGTAAATCATACAATATTTCTGAGATTGTGTTTAGTTTCAGATCTGTGATTCTTTTGTCTTCTGAATCTCTTTCACATTTATTGGCCCACACTTTTAAGTCCATTTCTGACTGATGCAACTACAAATTTCCAAAAGCAGGATAACCATCAATTGATTCTGACAGTTCATTTCCTGATTCAATCCTGACTCTAATCATACTGATTTGATGCATCACTTGTTGGCAGGAACATGATTCAGTATTCAATCATAATGCAGTGTTTTGATGAAAAGTTCTCCACACATATATAAAATATAATTGTAGTACAACGTATTTAACTGCCCACTGCTGTTGCAAGCATATGTTGTCCTAGGATTTCTCCTAGGAACACTACCTAGACATACTGAATGATAATAACTGCCACTAAATCAGGACAGCGTTAACATCACTGTCACTTAATGTGGATTAATTTAACTAGTGCTAATTCATGTAAAAAATAATTAACCAGAAGTTCAATGTGTATAAAATGTATGTTTTAGCCTTTACAACAGATCAGCTAAATAAAGATAAATTCTGTAAAGTTCACTCATTGTTCAACAGACCTTAGTGAAGAGTAAAGGATGTCTGAGGTTCACTTTACAAGAAGAGCCCATGAGCATCAGTCAAAAACTTTTTGTTCATTCAAACATTCATGAGGTTTTGTAACATTCTTTACTTGCATAGATGAATTCCTTGTTTTTTTATTTTCACTATCTGTGAATATTTATTTGCAAGATACCGTATGAGAAACCAGTAAAAAGTGGTGCTCTATGATGTTGGTTACAAAGATCCAGAGTAGCTGATAGTGTGAAAATAGGAAACATTATTTACACCATTCTGTTTCTGAAAATTAGTCTGTACAATAACAATATCTTCAGCAATGCAGTGTGAAAGTTTATACAGCCCAGGCTGAACATTTTTATATTGTCTGGTTTTGAGGGTCTTAATTTACAGTAACTTTTCTTCCAGCATAAAGAGAAAACAGACTGGATCTATGTATGAAGCTAGTTTATGTCTCTTCAGTGTTGATATTACCTGTAAAAATTTTTGCAATGTTGATATTGCATATAGAAATCTTTGCCAAGTAACCTCTTCTTTGGCAGTGTATGGGGCTGCATTTTCAGCTGGAGCATGCTATCCACTTTGCTTCAGTGTAAGATCAAGCCCTACATATTTTATTTAGGAAAAGAATTATGAAGAGAATTATGTTAATATATGTTGAAGAGACTAGAGGAAGATGTTTCTGGGGTTGAAAAAGCAGAGCTAATGAGGTTTGACAGGTTAACTTTCCTGGAATTTGCCTAGGGTATCCCCTCAAGAAGTAGATGATTTCAAAATCAACATCCTTGAATGAGCTTTTGCATAAGCTTTACCTTTCTCCTCCTAAGTGTTACAGGGGGAAAAAGTTAAGTGTCTGTAAAAGCAAATAAAGAGAAATTTTAAGGGAAGATAAAGAGATCCAGCAGCACACTCCCAGGGGGAAATGTGAAAGGAGAGCACAAATGAATCTTTCTGTAGGCAAATGGAAGAGAAATTTTGTCTGGTTTAACTAGCAGTGGGTATAGCTGGTACTCATAAGAATAGCATGGTGCCAGCTTGTCTATAGCTATCAGAACATATATATTGCAGCCAGTATGAATGTGACAGCCAGGGAGTGCCCTGTGGTAGAAAGAAACCTAAGCCAGCTTCAAAATAGCTAGCTTATTAGCAGCAGGCATCTATTGTGGTAGAACAGACATGGATGGAGTCTGCAAAACCAGCATTGCAGGAAGGAAAAATTACCCTGAAATCTAAAATAACTGTAGAAATTGAAGCTTAATAGAAATTTAAATTGAAATAGTGCCTGCTGTTAAGGAGAACTGAACAATTCAAGGTAGCTGTTGGTCTCAAGCTTCTGTGGACCCTAATAGCCTGTAAATGTTTGGGGCTGGCCACCAGCTATCAGCAGATGGATCTAGTTGAGACCTCCTGCATGAGAAATACATGAAGATATTTGCAGAGATACTGGGCTGGCAAAAGTTGAACAGTTTTCACATCCACTTGTTCTGCTTTGTAACATTGCAGTATCAGTTAACTTGCAGTAGGCAAGTTAACCAGCTGTGTCCCAGCTCTCAATCATTTGCATCCATTGTGGAAGTGAGTTAATATGCAGAATACTGTTAAAATAATTCATCAACCTGAAATCAAAAGCTCAAGCAGAGCCTCAGAAATAATAAGATATACTTCAGTTTAATATACATTGCACTTAGTTGCATTGAAAATTTCATAATCACCTAATTTAAAGCACAGCAACACGGGGAAAATCTTCCTAGACAGCTATTTAGACTGGTTTTCTCTGACATTAGCAGAAATGGAAACTGATGGAATGGATCTAAATGCCTCCTTCCAAGCCACTGACTCTAATGAACATCCCAAATCTGCTTCCAACTAAGCACCTTCCAGTTATAATATTGAATTACATTTCAGTCATTTTTTATAAAAGATGAAAGATTTAATGGAGGCATTTTATCACTACAATACAGTATCTTATCAAAATAAGTTATTAAAACCAGAGTGCAGTCTGCTCCAGTAGAAGATTTTTGAAAAATTAGAAATTTTGGAGCATCTGAGGTCTGGAGAGCCCTTGAGAGTGAGTCATCCTCCAGTACAGTGTCTGCTGCTCCTAAGACCAGCCTGCAATTGCTACTTGGGAATTCTGCTGTAGCATTAGGTTTGCAGATATGGAGGGGGGGTGAGCAAAAGGGGAGTTAAAATACTTTCCAAGCAGCTTTTGTGTATGAGATATGATTTAAAATCTTTGTCACAAATTCAGTTTAAGAGTGGCAACATCATTTTGGATCTACCCAGTTTTTTAAGAAAGGATTCAGCAGTAATTTGCAGGTTTTAGCTTGCCCACCCAGCTTGCCGACAATGTCTGATCATTTTTTTTTAAATCCTGCCACGCCACTTATAGAATGCTTTTTCCCCGTTTGCTTCAGGAAACAGTTGCAAAAGTAACAATTAAAGCGCATTGATTGATAAAAACTCCTTTGTGGCAAGTCAATGATGGGCCCAAACCAGTAAATCTATTCCAGTCAGCTTCAGAACAGCACTCAGGCTAAATCAGCGAGGTAGTCACTTCCAGGGGTATGTATACACTGTGTGCAAACTGTTATCTGACTGGCAAAGACTGCAGTGCTGTGAACCCTGAAGCCCCTTTAAAAATGAGCCCTTAAAAAATCCCCACACCTGTGTTTATAGCCTGCAGTAAGACTAAAGCACAAATTAATTGCTCCTTCAAATGTAATGGCTTTTCAGCAGGCTGTGTTGGTAGATCCTTTAGGGTCTGAGAAGACACAATGCTAACACCCCTTCCATTGCTTTTGATGAGAAATAATGGTGGAAGGCATTATTTGACAACAAGCAGTAACTCCATCCTGGAGAAAAACAGAATGGCAAAGGAAGAAATGGAGGGAGAAAGCTTTCCTGGCTGTCCAGCTTCCATATAGCTGCTCCAAACCAAATTGCGCTGAAATACTTTTTATTATTTGGAGTTTTCTTGCAAGTTGGAAGGCTGAATTTGAGGGGGTGTGTGGTTTTTATTTTGTTTTGGGTTTCTGCTCTGCAGAACAATTTGCAGCCCGTTTATCAAGCACTTTATGCAACACAAAGGCTGGGATAGTCTAGTTAATCTGCCACATAATTAGTGTCTTACTAACTATTACATGGTGGTTTTATATACCAAGCATATGAGGATGTTTTGACCCCAAATCTACAAGACTGTCAGTAGCTGGGGTGGAACAAGCCAGTACTTGGGCTGTGACACTGAGAGTGTAACACAGGCTCGTGCTTTTCCATATGTATTGCAATGACAGAAAAAAGACTGGTCTGGGGTATTTTCCTACACCAGGAAGATGTAACTGGATATATATGTGAAGCTGAGCACACACATGTATTTCCCACAAATATATGTATTAGCAACATTATGTTTAAAGATATAAAAAAATATCTCTAGCAGTCACATAAAACTACATTGCCTATGTTCCAAAATACTGTCTGTGTGGGACAAATTATTTTTTAACTTTTTTAGTCTATTGACTGTGTGTCATTTGAAATTAAAAAAAAGAACACATTCTTTTTCTTAGGAACAAATCTATGAAAAGTATCCAAACAAAGATTTGTACAAAAAGAAATTCTAGGAAATCTGAAAAGTCTGGTTTGAATAATGGAAGAGACCAATGAAATTTATTATTTATACAATTTATTTTTTTTCTGAGAGAGTTTTGTAAAGTTCTAGGGAATGATTTGAATTGTTGTGTTGAAAATATTACAAAAAGTGCATTAGAAAATCTACAGCCTATTTTTTCTTTATCTTCTAGGAATTAATATTAAAATACAAAATGGACTTTTTTTGTCTTTAAAAAATTAAAACTTTAATTGCTAATCATAAACAAATTTCTTAAGTAAAGAATACCAAATGAGCTACATTTAACTCGTAGTTTATGCCACTTTCAGAAAATGAAGATTACTGAATCAGAAGCATCGTCTACCCACCATCTCCAAGGTAGTTGCTCTTAAAAATAAATAAATAAATAAATAAATAAATAAATTAGTCTTTTTAGCTATAATGCATCTTTATTCTCCACTGGCATCTAACAGGCAGAACTGGTTCTTCAGCAGCCCTGCAGTTTAACACAGATACGTGTCTTGCCAGCTCCTCTTTCTGCATCAGGTTGGGAGCAGTGAAATTATCATCCCCATTTCTCAAAGCAAGAGCTCCACCATTTGTTGGCCAGCAGCAGTGCATCCTTCCACGTGCTTCCAAGGGAGAGACAGAGATACGGAAGACAAAGTTTGCCTAACAGGGTGACACTTCAGAAAGCGATGCATATACTCCGTTTACTAGAGTTGGCTTTGTAACAAACAGAGAGCTGTAGAATTTCTGCTCCCAAGGCGCTCTCGCTGCAGGACAGAGTGTCATTTTTCACAGTGCAGAGGAATGGGGGTAGAAAAGTCAGAAGAGGAGAAGAGCACTCCGATTTGTGCACACCTAAGCAGCACGTTGTTCAAGAAAGATTCAACAGCGGGCTTGCCTGGCACCAAGTGACTGGAACCATGCTGTGAGACAGGGAGAGGGCTGCTGGCACTGCTGTACCAGTACCATGGGACATACACATACCAGTTACAATGGGAATGTCCCAGTTTTATGGCAGTTTGAAGTTTCCTGTTTTCAGCTAGGATAGATTTAATTTCTTCTCAGTAGCTGTTACAGTGCTATTTCGGGGGTTTGGAATGAGAATGATGTTGATAACACACTGATGTTTTGGGTTTTTGCTAAGTCATGTTTGTCCTAAGTCAAGGACTTTTTTTTCCTTCTCTCATGCCAGTGAGGTGGTACATAAAAAAAAACCAAAAAAAAAACACCCCGAACTGTGAGGGAACATAGCTAGGACAGATGATCTGAACTGACCCAATTTACTTTATTATCAATTATTAAACTGTTCTTATCTCAACATACAAATTTTATTTCGATTTTCCTCCCCATACCACCAAGGTGGTGGGGGGAAGAAAGGGCTGTTTGAGCCAGTGGCTGCTTGATGTTTCGTCTCCAGTTGGGTTTAAAACCATGACAGTTCTGTTTGGCATCCAATGTGGGGCCTGAAGGGTTGAGATAAGGACAGATCCAACCAGAGTGTGTCAAAAGAAAATTCTTTTAAACATTCACTCTACTGGTTTAACAGCTGCTACTTACAATTTGGACTTATTTGCTCTCATAATCTCATAATTTTGTCTGTATTATACTGGTTATACCTTATTTGCAGTAAGTGTTGTCTATGGTGTATTTTGTAGGATGGGCTTATGATATGACAGTGTCACTGTTTGGGACACTGTTCTGGGGTATGTGTTCAGTATTGCAGGCACCTTTGTGCTTTGGGAGTCATCTACTCAAAACAATTAATAATCACACCTCTGTTTTTTTTTCTCCTTGGAGGAACAACCTGTGGGGGAGACAACTATTTTTTTTCTCTTCTCCTTTTTTACTTCTTTGTCCTTCAGGCTGATTACTGCAGTCAAGAAGTTAAAGATTTTGAATATCCTTTGACTATCCTTTAAACCAAACATGTTGTTCTTGAAACCAGAGGAAACGTCTACATAGAACAAAACTAAAAGGATGTTTCTGGAGTTTTTTTTCTTTACAGGTCCATTAAGACTTTAATAAAATGTCCAGATTGCAGAAACTGAAATCTATGAAGTTTTAAGTAGAAATTAGTGCAAGTATGGTGTTGCACTGTTTCCAAGGAAGAATGAACTCAGGATAGGCTCATAGAATGGCTTGAGTTGGGAGGAACCTCAAAGTTCCAACCTAGTTCCAACCCTCCCACTCTGAGCTTGGACACCTTTCACTAGACCAGTTTGCTCCAAGTCTCAAGCACCCTGGCCTTGAATGCTACCAGGGGTTGGGGCATCCACAGGTCCTCTGGGCAACCTGTTCCAATGGCTTACCACCCTCACAGAAAACAGAATCATATAATGTTTATATGAGTCTCCCTGAGGTAGTAAATGTGACTGAAAAATGACATGCAAATGCCAGGTTAGGCTTTGAGCAGTTTTCCAAAGTCCTGACAATATTATAATTACCAAACTACAGATTTTGTAAATGAAATGGTTGGTTTTGAGACATAAGGAAGAATTTCATTCCAGAATAGAGGACCCAAAGTGCACTTTCTGCCTTTCTACAATGTTTCCAGGCCTTGTGCATCTGTATTTCAGGACCCTATTTTTATAACCTCGTATTTTCATCAAAGAACAGGAAATGCTGCAGTGATCTCAGACAGCTCCAGCAGCAGGCACCATAACCACAATCACTCAGAAATCCAGATATTTGACCAACTAACCAAACAATGATGTTTACCAGGCCTGAGCCACACAGCAGGAGTCACAGGTTTTCATTCCCTCAGTAGCTTTTCCTGCTGCACACAGAGCATATTCCTATCCATCTTATACACTGTGTGCCTGTGCAGATTGAACTTCTCATGTTATGGCATGAACTTTAATGGGCTGTGGGGAAAGGGGGAAGGAGACGAAGAGACAGAGGGAGTATGTCCCCACTCTGATCCATCCTGTCTGTTCTGGCTTTGCAGGAGTGACCTTGGTACCTTCCTGAAGTCTTCTGCTGTCTGTTGTCTTATTACTACCGTGTATTTGTGTATTAATGTGTATGTGCTTATGTATGTTATTGTGTAAGGATGGATATCAGAATCTACTTATAGACCATGCCTTACCTCAGGTATTGCATATTATATGCAACACAGGATGTTATATGAGTCAATCTTCAAATAAAGTTCACAAGCAACTTAATCCATGTTTATCTATAAAGCCTGAGATTTATTTACAAGGGTAAGGGGCTGCCTGAGCCCAGCTGCACTGGTGGCTGCTGCCCTCAGGCTGAGTGGTGTGACTGAGAGCATAGTGCCAAAGGACTCCCCACTCTGGCCAGGATTGTGTCTTTCCCCAGTTGGCAGTCTCCCTTGAGATATGAATAAATATTTAATGTATTCATTCTTCTTATGACATAATTGAAAGCATATCTGAAGCCCCACACAGCAGAGATTCAAAAAAGAATATTTTCAAATTCAGAATAAAGCCCAAAAATTGCGCTGCTTTTGGAAATCTGTTCCTCCTTCACTGAGAAGCTGAAGAAGCTCCAAAGAATTGCATAAGCTTTCCAAACAAAATTAGTGAGAAAACTCCTACTGAGCTATCTGCTCCATAATTTTAAAAATGAGAAATGTATTCTTTGGGCACTGAGTTATGAAACAAAATTAAAATATCCATAAAATCACAAAAGATTGTAATATATTACTAATTCAGAAACTTTAATAATACTCTACAAAGAGACAAGTGTGATTAGCTTAAGAGTTCTTACAGGTTTCTAAATGTTTAAAATACTAGTAGTTCCTGTGATAAGAATGGAAAAAAAGTCATTTTAAAGGGCATGCCAAGACTTCCTGGAACCATGGAAATGTTTCTAGATGCCAACAACTTTTGAATCTGTGTGGAGACACCTAAATTGTTTCACCATTCTGGTGCAGGAAATATATAGCAATATCATCTTAGACTTCTCATTTGGACTTTCAAGCATAGTATTCCACATTTTTTATACACAGCCAGGATTCAGAATTGTTCTCACAAGACTGGCAGCTCCCTTAAATTTGCATAGTATAATATCAGAACAATGCATTTATTACCATAACTTACTAATAAATAAATCAGAAAATTTCTGAAGTCAAATTTTGTTATGATTTTTTTTCCTCTTGGGAGAGGGAGAAGGGTGGAATGTCACACAGTGTGACAAATGAAAATGACCTGAGCCCTTGTGCTTTTATGATCTGTCAATATCTTTCTGGTAATAAGATGCCCACAACTGAACACAGCATTGCAAGAGCATGTTTTGCATCCTAAAACCACATAAAGAAAGATTATTAGCTTCCTGCTCCAATACAGGATGATGGGGTGCCTGGTGAATGCAACCCAAAACCACATTGACCTTTCTTTCACAGGCACAACATATTGGAAGCTCATGTCTAATTTGTTACTTAATATCCCTGGGGATTTTTAAAATTGGACTGGAAAAGGTACAAGGAAAACTATGAGTCTCACTTCAGCAAATGGATGGAATTTTTTATTTTAAAAGATAGTTTCCATTCTGGTTTCTCTTATCTCTTATTGTTGTTTCAAAGCAACAATTTTATAAATATAAACCCACACTGAATATCTAATTATTATATTTCCAGTGGATTCATTTATATGATCCAAATCCTGATTGTTTTGGTAATATGAGGTGAGCCTAAGAATCAAAGTTACAAGTCCAATGCATTAAGAAACAAGGATCTGGCTGAAGTCTTGCAATAAATACAGAGGTAAGATATAAGCAGTGAGTAAATAATATTTCAGTAATCATTATTCAAATTACAGAAATCACAATTTCTATTAAGCATATAGGAGCCTTTTTAATCACAAATTAACTCAAGAGACAAGTAAGATAATTAAAGAGACTAGATTTTTTATAAATTTTGGCAGCTGAAAGCTTTTTTTCAAATGAGTGTCCATCTCTATTGACTCCTCTTGCTGAACCCTGAGTGTTCAGGGACAAGAGATGGTCCCCTTGTCTAATGTTAGGAGTGCCTGGTGCCCTAACTTTGTATCCCTAAAGGCAGTGTGTAATGCAGCTGGAATGCTAATGGGTGACATGTTGCAGGAAAAAGGAAGCAGGTTATCATATTTGGAACATTGACAACTCAAAGTGTTGGGTGATATTAAACAACAATAGTCACTTAACTAACACGATAGCGTTAGAAAAGCCAAGTCTTGACCCGTCATCCTTAGAAAGTGGATTCAGTTCAAAATTAAATGTCCTGAATACGAAAAGAAAACCTCCCAATCATCAAGATTTAGGATAGGTATTATAAATATGGAATTATAAACCAATCTTATCACTGTGGTTACAAACACAGCAATGGTGTCAGTCCATCTTCTTTCTTACTGGTGTTGTCCATATCTTCCTCTCAGGAAACAGAAAATGAAGGACACAGTTCTACAAAGTACATAAAACTGCAAGGTTGGTTTTAAGCATTTATGTAGAGACAAAGTAGGAGAGCAGAAGCAGCTGTAAGCCCCTGTGAACAGCACCCAGCACAGCAGGAGCACGCTGGGACACAGAGAGGGCAGCACACAGCAGCTGGGAGACCTCAGTGCCCATGATCTCACAGCTGCCACCTCCCCCTGAAAGCAATTCCCCTCCAGAGGGACTAAAGAAAGCTTCCTGCCTGTGGGAAGAAAATAGCTGCAGTGACCCATCTGCACCTTGTTGTACCTGGTGATTTAGAGCTTTGGAACCATCTTCTGAAGATATCGCCAATGTGCAAGTCTCTTAGACACACCTTAGACTGCAATTGGCTTTTTAGTACTGATCATCCATAAAGAAACTGTACAAGCATTAGAGCATAAAAGAATATTTATTTTAACAGAACAAAATTCCAGTTTAGGGATTTTCTAGTATGATCTATTATTTTTTATGAGATAATTCATTGTGGCTCAGAGTCAGACTAGTGTCACTGTATATGTGTGTATGTGTTCCCTTTTCCTTGGTTTTATTTTACTCTTCTAACTACATAATTAATATAAAGAAAGGAGCAGGACACAGGTAATATGAGCAAAGCTCTATCAGGAACCTGTGATTTCAAGGTCAGTGCTGGTCTCATATTGCCTTAAGCTTTCATGTTTGAAAAGCTAGGAACGAGAGTATTTGATCACACACTTCAGAAGAGCATTTTGAGGTTTAATCCATTGCATTGCCTAATATTTTGAGAAACCTAAAATACAGAAGTTATAATTGCTTGAGGCTAATGTACTTTATATGTATAATATGGATAAAACAGTAATCCAGATTTTTAGTTGTTCTACAACAAAAGTTTTTATTTCATCATGGAACACGCACACTCCTTTTATGCTTCCTGTGCTAGCATTGATCCAGACTTCAACCACACTAGCACCTTCTTCACGTCTGTCTCACAGAGCTGAATTGTACTGCAGCAATGACTACTTTGTACAATGATTAATTATCATTAGACCTCAGTAGTCATTAATGGGAAAATAATAAAACATATACTGTTTTCCCAGTAAGTTACAAGTAGAATTACTGCTAAGTCTGATATTAATTAACATAGTCATATGCTTAAAAAAGAAAATCAGTAATGACAAAACTGTGGTGACAGCTTGGCAGTGTGATACTGAAGACCAGCCAGTTGCACAGTAATCCAGTAATTATGATCTTGCCTGGCAAGATCATAAAACTCAGCACTGGCAAGTTTTTCAAATAGCCTTCTAGCATGTTCCCCCCTTCCCAAACCAAAATTAGGGATGCTTGTGTCACCCTCATAGAAGCTTGCATAGTCTGAATTTAAACACCTCCCAAGAGGGAGATTTACCGGCACACTGGGAGAATCTCTTCCATGGTTTCACCACCCTTAGAGCACAGAAGCTTCTTCTGGTGTCTCAGCTGAGTCTACTGATGGACAATTGGAATGCTGATTCTTCTGCAGGCTCCGTGCATCTCCTATATAACTTCCCTGTAGCCACTTTTATCTTACTTAACAGCTGCTGGCCAAGTTTAATGATGCATTCTTTACTTCAGACTCTCCCTCTGTTTAAATTTCCTTCACTGAGGACCTTTTCCAGACCTATGATCATTTCCAGCTTCTTTCTTCTGTTTTTCCTTGCCCTTATGATTTCAAACTGGGCCTGCCTTCATAGTTCTCTCCATCTCATGCCCTCTTCCATGCCCACAGACATATTCTTTATCCCATCCTCTAGGTCACTTGTAAAAATACTGAGCAGTCATAGACACAAAGTGGACCCTGTCTGTTTTGACAGTGATATCAGTTGTAAAAAGTCTTTGAGCATACTTTTCCAAAGAATTTCCAAACTGCAGTGTATCCAGAATGTGCTTCCCTATCTCAGCTGTCAGTGTATGACATGAGACAGCAACCCAATGCCACCAACTGCTGCTCATCTGTGCATGCGATTCGTCATCTTGCTGAAGAAATTTAACAAACTGCCACAAATTCTTTCTGACAAATCTGCACTGTTTGTAACTCATTTTATTGCTTTAACAGGGCTGTTCATGGGTATTGGTACCAGTGCTTTCTTTTCTGTAAATCACTGCCTTGGGCCAGCGCAGGGCTGTGGGGAGCTGCCCTGGACCCTGAGCAGGCTGTGAGAGCTGCAGGGGGCTGAGCAGGGGCAGGCAGGGCTGGCTGTGCCCCCATGGCCCTGACAGTTTCCTTACTTTTGGATTAGGGAAAATATATAAAATTATAAATTATTTATAAATTATAATTACATATAAATTATAGATATATAATTTAGCCACATCGGTCTCTTCTCCAAGGTAAGCAACAGGACAAAACAAAATCAACTCAAATTACATCAGGGGAGGTTTAGATTGCATATTAGGAAAATTTCTTCATTGAAAGGCTAGTCAAGCACTGAAGCACTGAAGCAGGCTGCCCAGGGAAGTGGTTAAGTCACCATGACTAGAAGTGCTCAAAAAACATTTGGATGAGGCACATTTTAAGTGATTCCATAATGCAGCAAATCACCCCAGAGCAGCTAAGCATGGTGGTGAATAATTGTTTCTTTGGTGACCACAGTAAACAGCCTTATGCCTAATAAATCTAAGATAACAGAAAAAGTTACAGTGCTCAGTTACAGGAAGAGATCAGCCCTGCACTCCAGAGGCACCACATCCTGCCCAGTTGCCCAGATCCAGCCCTGCTTCCCAGCTCAGTCATGCTGGGCTCTGTCATTTGGTCATGATTTATTTACCCAGAGTGTTAAGTTGTCCTGGCATTTCCACAAGAACTTGTAATGGATATGTAGCTGGCAGAGGGCGTGTGTACACAGCATAGAGCATTGTCAGAGATACCCATCTGGCTGGGAGGGAGCCAACATACCTATGTGGAACAGTAGAGCTCTCTGCAAAAATACAAACCTGAAATCCCCGGCCACATTCAAGCACAGAAGTGAATTAGCTCAGCACTGCACTGCACATGCACAGCTTATATCTCCCAGCCAGGCAGGATCAGGGCCAGCAAAGAGATCTGTGTGTTGATCTCTGCTGTGCAAGGCTGGCATTCCCCACAGAGGTGGCTGAGCTGCCTTCTCCTCCTGGTGGCAAAACCAGCTCTTCCCTCAGCCTCTTCTGTACAGCAAATGCAGAAATACCATCTGGTCTTTCCTCCCCTTCTTACTGAGCACTGGCTACAACCAAGATGACCTTTGTCAGAGTATACTTATCATACTATTTATGTCTTGAATTGTTGACATACCTTGTCAAACAATGGATTTACGTCCTGCCTAGTTGATGTATGAAGTCCAAACCTGATTTATAAGTCACGCCTCTTTGCTACCGCATTCATTTAAGGGTCACTGAGCTGATTTATGGCTTGGGATTTTGAATGATAAACCACAACTGCATTCTGCATTTCCTGTAACTTATTTGCAATCCAGCACTTTTCACTTCCATTATAATCTTTGCTCTATTAGCTTGCCTGTACAAATAGCAAAAAGATGTCCTGCTTAACAAGCTAGAGCTCTAGGGAATACTTCCCAATGCTCAGGCAGATTTAGCACCACCAGGCTCATCAGGCCAGGGAAAACTACTCTAGTTCCACACCACACACAATCCCATGGACCATTCTGCAGCCTTGCAAAGGTCATTGCTTAACTCAAGCCAACACCTTTGAGGCTGGTGTGGTCTGAACCACAGTTTCCATAGGTCTCTGCTTGGTCTGACAACTCAAACAGCCAGAATCCACTCATAAGGGCTCCATACACCAACACTCAGATTTGGGATTATACAACAAAAAGGGTGTGAAACCTGGAGAGCATGGGCTGGTAGGGCAGCTTGGGCTGAGTGCTGAGAGAGAGTCCAGCAAAGCAGGTCTCACAGGGAAAGGCTACTGAGCCCTGCTGGGCACAGGGAAAGAGTAGTAACAGAATCCTAAAAAGATGACAAGGTGCAAAATGCAGGAGTTTTTCACAAGAAGGTGGTCAGACAACTAATACTGCCTATACAGCACACTTCAAACATTAAAAGTGTGAATTACCATCTGCATATTTTGGCTGATCCTTCTGTTCATGAGTATCCCATGCTCTTAACAGAGATGGAACAGGTGGTAAAGTTAAAGAGAAAATAGAAAAAGGAGTGCTCGCAGCCAACTCAGGTGCAGTTATTTTCCCTAAATTTTCTATTTAAAACAGATGTAGAGTTCAGCATATTACTGGAGGTGACAACCTCTCTTCATTTTTGAGAGTACAGTATCTCTTGGGAATTAGGATAAGAAACCCAGACATGCATTTGTATATGATTATTTGTATATTATTGCTTTATATATTAAAAGAGATTGCTGCTGCTGTTGTACCATGAGTCTCTATACTGGTAAGGTATTTTGTTTCAGGAAAAATAGCTTGTGTCACTAATTTGTGGCTTTGTCAACTATAATTCAGAAATTTATGGTAGATTTTAACACCTGCAGATTACAAAATCTGGTTCAGGTACAACAACTCATGTTCATAGGAAAGGAAACCTCTCTCACTGGTTCCAGTAACAACTGGGTGTTTCTCCACACAAAGCAACAAAAATTTAAATATGGATGGGAACTGCCAAAGTCCTACGGGTAGGTGCCTACGCCCTGTTCCCTTTGATCCCTCTGTGCTTGGCACATCACACGGCCCTCAGCTATCCTCTTACAGCAGGTGTTGTGGCCCAACCCTAGGGACTGACCCAGAAGAGTAAGCCAAGTCACAAAAAGTCTTTAAAGAAGAATACATATTCATCTATTAACTTGGATCCTGCGATATTTTTTGGCAAAAAAAAAAAAAAGACCAAAAAATAAGAAGGTCAAAGGCTTCTGTTTCAAAAAGCAAAATGATTGCTAAAATAACACTCTTGTCATCACTTGGTGACTGACATTTCCATTCCTACTGAGCATTTCTGTGAATGCTTAATTCATGTGTTAATTATCACAAATTCAGAAATAAGACAGGTTGTGTGTGACACACAATAGCATTCTATATGTCTCTGTGATGTACATAAAAAAATAAGAAAGTTGTTTTAAGAGCACTGCAAGACCAAAGAAAAAGCTGCAGAAGTTACTCCAGGCCATACTGAAGTTTTTCAGCAGAAACTAACCAATGCATTTGAAGGTGGACAGAGGATGCAAAGGGCTTCAGTACACATAAAACCTGTGTGTATGGCATGTTTGCATGAGGGAGACCTCACCTAGGGCAAACATCTGTTTAACATCTTTATGAATTATTTGGAGAATTGAGTAACTTCACAGAGGAAACAAAGTTGGGTGGGAGTGTTGATCCACTTGAAGATACAAGGTTTCTGCTGACAGATTTTAACAAAGTATACATGGGCTGAGGAAAATGGCACGAGGTCCAGTAAGGCAAAATTCCAGGTCCTGCACTTTGGTCACAACAACCCCTTGCAGTGCTACAGGCTGCAGGAAGAGTGGCTTGAGAAATGCTCAGAGAAAGGGACTTGCTGGTTAACAGCCAGCTGGATATGAGCCAGATGGATGGCCAAAAGGCCAATGGCATCCTGGTCTGTATCAAAAATACTGGGGCTAGCAGGACTAGGGGATATATTTTGTCCCTGTAATTGGCACTGATGAGGCCACACCTCAAGTACAGTGTCCAGTTTTGCTCCCTCACTTCAAAAAGGACCCTGAGGTGCTGAACTGTGTTCAGAGAAGGGCAGTTGAGAAGGATGAAGGGCCTGGAAAACATGTCTTATGAGGGAAGTGAGCTGAGGGAACCAGGATTATTTTGTCTGGAGAAAAGGAGGATTGAGGGGGGACCTCATTGCCCTCTATAACTACCTGAAAGGAGGTAGTAGTGAGGTGGGGGCCAGACTCTTCTGCTATGTCTGAAGAGGAAGGATGAGAGAAAATGGCCTTAAGTTGCACCAGCAGAGGTCCAGATTAGATATTAAAAAAAAAAAAAAAAAAAAAAAAAAAAAAAAAAAAAAAAAAAAATCATGCACAGAGTGGTTAGGAATTGGAGTAGGTTGCCCAGGAAGGTGGTGGAATCACTGTCTTGGGAAGTATCCAAAAGGCATCTGGATGTGGCATTTGGGGATATAATTTATAGTGATGCTATGTTGGCAGCTGGACTAAGTGATGTTGCAGATTTCTTCCAACCCTGATGATTCCATGGTTCTGTAATTGCCAAGGAGGGGATTTCCAGACTAGAAAAAGAAGATATAAAGCAGAAGCAGCACAGACTTGGGCAATTTCCTTGACTGCAGCAAACACAATATTTTATGGTTCTGTTTCTGCAACAGTGTTTAGGGATGGGTCTTGCTGTGGGGATTTTTCTGGTAGGTATTGACAAAAGGCTGAAAGGTTTGACTAAGAAAAGGATTTTAAGGAAATCTTCCTCTCATTAATTTCTCAGCTACCATTTCAGATTTCTTTTATTTAGGTGCAGATGGCAGTACCTGTAGGTGAGGAATGGTACTGACATCAGAATAAGGGTTGTGAGAGGCTTGTAACTTACTGAAGCAGATGTTTAAGATCTTTTAAGAGCAATTATTCTGTCAGAATAAATATATTCTTTAATAATCACATTAATAAATGTTATTATCTACTCTCCATTTATACAAGCACTGTTATAGAAATCACAGTTTGAGAAGTTCCAAGTAGAAATTAAGGAATTGTTGTTCCCTGGAAGCCATAAACTTGCACGGATCTAAGATTTTTTAAAGAAACCGTTATCCAACATGCTATTTAGTTATCAACAGTGCTGAGAAGGTACTTGTGGTTGAATAAATACAGCTTCAAACAAGGTTGCAAAACAACTTTTTTCTTCTTTTGGCAGCTACCTTCAAGGACTTCTTTTGGGTGTCACCCTGACAGAGAGAAAAAATAGAGTTTTTAGGTAATTTCCTCTGTCTCTCAAAATTTGTCAGAGGAAAAGTAGGAAACAGATGTTTAAAAACCAGTAAAATGCAGCCATTAATATATTTTCAAAACCAATAATTTGAAATTACTCCTTGCAT
This sequence comes from Aegithalos caudatus, assembly GCA_013389925.1. NCBI lineage: Eukaryota > Metazoa > Chordata > Aves > Passeriformes > Aegithalidae > Aegithalos > Aegithalos caudatus. The sequence goes on along the minus strand of WEIU01005028.1, from coordinate 37,977 downwards.
CCATTCAAGGCTACTTGCAGCTGCTATGACCTACAGGCAGATGGTTAGCCCTCCTCTCAGATTTGTGACAACCAGCAGAGGGAAAATGGATTATCTCTATGCTTTGACACAATTTTTTTTTATGATATATAGACATGCCCCTGAAATAGAACTGCTCAAGATGTTCTGCTGAAGGGATTTAATTCTCAGTGTCCAGAGACAATGGCTGCTTGCCTTACTGAATGTTGCTGCATGGAATTTTAGGTGTTGGTCGCTAGAGCAGAGAAATGGAAACACACTCTAACATTCAGTTCATTTCCTTGGCAAACCAAGGTTACTGGTTTGGAGATACTTCACCCCCTTGTGTGAATCCAGCAGGATGCGAACTGTTGGCAATTATACTCACACCAGTCTCCAGGCTTGCTTTTGAGTTGGCTTGCCTGCAAGATCTGGAACATATGAGTTAAAATATTCTTCTTCACTGCTGGCTGACAAGATCACAGTAGCCCTTCCTATCTACTGGCTGTAGTGTGAGGTGATAATCAAAGAAACTGAAGCACTAGTATTTCCCATAGAAGTTGCATCATTAGCCACAATGACTCTTGTACTGCCTGAGAAGGCACCAGAATCTCTGAAAGTTAGAAAACACCTTGCAGACAGTTCTGCCAGTCTGGGGGTTTCTATTTTCAGTGTAAGAAATGGGCAAGCACTCAACTTTTCCTTTTCCCATGTGCAAATCCTTTTCTTTTCAGGTCCCAAACATTTTTCATTCACCTGTCCTACCCATCTGGCAGTGTTGCTTTGCAGTTTCACTCAGAGCAGTCCGCAATGGTTTGCCATACTCAGTACTGATGGGGGGATTCAGAATCAACCAAAACCTTGAGGTAGAACTGCTCCACATAACTCTGAAGTGAGCAAACCAGAAGATACCATCTGCCTCCAGATTTTAAAGCAGGATTTATTAGAACTCAGCATATTAGTGCAGAGTAACTTGTCAGGCAGAGAAATCTTATTAAGTGAATGACGTAAATTCACAAATATTTAAACAGGTCTCTTGTTCCCTGAAGCACTGTAGGGAAGATCCCTCTCTCTGCCCTGCTTCCTGCCTCACCCTGCTCCTCTGCCCGCATGCTCTGGCTCTTTGCCCTCAGGGCAGAAGCCATCTCTCCTCCCTGCTTAACAGAGCAACCATGAGAAGGACAGGCTGCCCCAAACTTCCCCAAACTGCTCCAAACTGCCCCACAATGCAGCCGCACAAGCCAAACAGCAAATGCTCTGAGAAGCGATGTGTTCCTCATCTCTCCATGACACCTTACTGTTAGTTGACATTTTTATAAATAAGACCTGTCTTATTTATAAACATAATTATTCCCAAGGCTGGATTCAAGGAGGATTGAAAGCAACAATTCCAACCTTGAACATCCTCCTCCAGCAGTTCTATGAGTTCACCAGGATCTTGCTTCAGCAAAATTAATCTTTAAAAGGGAAAGTCCAAGGTGCCAGCAGTAGGAAAATAAACTGCTGGCAGACCTGGGCAGCCTGCATAGACTGTGCCAAACTCCTGAAGAAGCACATCCCCATGGGACTCCTAAGTGCCATACACATTTTTTTCCAATCAGATCAATAATATCAGGATGCTTTTCTGACTTCTCAGTAGACCACTAAAGGACATGTTCGGCACACTAAATTCTTTCATATATCAGATGGCTTATCTGCAGGTATCTCCTGTCCAGCTTCCAATTTCTCGCTCAGTGCCAGACTTAGATAAGCCTTTCCACTCATCATTATTGCTGTTAAAAGGTTAAGTCTTTAGCTCATATCAACCTGCTGACTGCTTGCCATCTGACTTAACGTGACCACTGACATGGGGGCTTTAAATCCACAATGTGTCTGCAGCCTGTAAACCAGTGTTTAAGCTGACATGTCGGTCTTCCAAGAACCAACAATTCATTGAGAGGAAATTCCACTGTTATTTAGTATGTGTGCATGTCTGTAATGACAAGCTCTGCTTTAACAAGTAACAAATAATCCAACATTATTTTAATGTACAAATCAGAAGGGTTGTGGCATAGACTCTGTACCAAAGAATAAGGCCATAACGATGAGTCATCCCAGAGACAAATAAATCAGATTTGCTCTATGTGAGCATGTGCAACTTTTCCTGAATGACTTCTATGTCATGTACTGTACAGGTCACAAGTGCAAGAGAGCTGAAAAGAAATCTAAACAGTAACTGTAAATTGGGCATTTCCCGACTTGTGCACAGCAAGCCAGAACTATACTTCTAATCATTCTGGCATGTGAATTTATTGATTTAGCCTGAAAACCCGCCTTTCCCTGGGGAATGCAAGCTAGGAAAAATCCTTTTTGTACCACTTTATATCTCTGCCAAGTCTGAGTTCAATGTGATAAGACAAAAAGAAAGCACCAAAGTTCATCAGCAGTGTAGAATTTCTCAGCATGCATCTGTGCTTGTTCTGCATAAGTTTCTGGTCTCAAAAGTGCAAGAGTGTAGGTAGTGCTTGGGTATTTGTTCTATGTTGGGAGACTGAGTGAGTAGGTGTGTGTGTTTATGTGTGGTGGCCACCTGGCTGACCATCTAGGTCTGTCTGGGAAGGGAGGGACTTTTTAATAAGCTTTTTGATTAGCAAAAAACTGAGGGATGATGTAGCTGTGTGGAAGGGTCCTTGCAATGACTGAGGGTTTCCAGGGTACAGGAAGCTACACCAAAGCCTTCTTCATTCCTGGGTGGCGATGAGTGGGGATGAATGGGGAGAATTAGTCTTCTGTAAGAGTGAACAAAATGTTGGCAAAGAGGCATTGCCTCACTCCATGTTTGGCAGCAGATGGGCCTACAAGGCTGGGTAGGGATGGGGGTGCTACTATTCTAGCATGTATATTCTGCATGAGCCACCAAAGAACCACTGCCCTGGTGCAAACCAAGTGGAAAGATATCCTAGTAGTTGCTTGGGGATCAATATGCAGTTAGTGGGAATGCAGCTTCACCAAGCTGTGGGTCAGGACCATGAAAAAAACTCTACTGAGTAGAACAAGTGATGCAGGTAAAATCACCACAGTCTAGATGAAGAGATTTGGTTCTATCACCCAGCCACAAGGCTGCAGAGTCTGCTTCATAAGGAAATATAAAACACCTAGGGCAGTAAGACTCTACCTGAAACACCTGGTTTTCTTTTTCACCATATGAAGGATCACAGGTATATTTATGGCTATGAAGGATGAGGTGTATCTTTCAATACAAGTCCTTTCTGGGATGGAGAAATGTAGCTTACAGATAACTCAGGAACTGTTATTTCTGGGTCTGGAAAAATAACCTTACCCAAGCAAAACAAGTCTCACAAGACAGAAAGTAAAGAAGGAGAGAGAAATGTAACTTCAAAAGGTGGTGTATGTGGTTCTGTAAAAGAAGAGGGAGAATGTGTGGATCTGAAGGGGTCTTAGAAAAAAAAAATCTTTTTCTAGAAAAAATAGACACCATACAGAATTTATCTGGGGAAAGGATATGTTTTTATCACTGTGTTGGATAATCATCTGTCCTTGTTTATTACTGTTAAGTAGGGGAGAATGAACTGGCAACTAATAATATATTCAGTGTCTGAAACTTGAACAAGCAACACTGTTAATCCCAAGTTAAAATTTAATAACTTCTCTCACAAAAAAATCTGAATAAACCTGCTTGATCAGACTCTGAGTATATGTAAGAGTGTATTTTCAAATAATTGTTTGGAGATCTGGGAAGTTGGTTGCCATGCTCTTAATGCAGAGAATATAGCAGATTCATAAGGAAACCCTGGAGCAAAACAGTTAATAATGTCGTGTAAACATTTTCCATACAGAGGTCACATATAACTGACACACAGCACTGCCGATTTGATAAAACACTTTAGTAGACTAAAACAACATAAGCCAGCCTGTCACTCATTTGAGCCTTAGCCTCAAGGCTTATTTAAGATATAGAAATGAAAACGAAGTGTGCTTTTCTGCTACTTTCTCCTGTTTCTCTTCCACTGGTGCTGGAAGGACCAGTAGGAGTTCAGTACATGTTGGAGGAAATTGTGGTACCTATTGGTGAATGACACTGCTATTTGTACTCTATGCCCTACATGACCCAATCAATTCTTTGTTGCAATAAACACCACTGCCTGACTAAAAAAACTTAACCTCAGAAATACTGAACCCAAAACAAATGTCATTTGAACTAAATTGGCTTTTTTTGTTTGTTTGTTCATTAAAATTGTTCATAAGATTCCATTTCCTGAGGCAAACCAAGGGCAATAGAAGCAGAGAAACTGCTAAACATAATCCTTGATGACTTTATATTGAAACATCAGTGATTGGCTACAATCATACATCTTAATTGTGCTGTTCTACTCAAACATTCAAATTAACAATTACAACCAGGAATTCATAAATATCAAACTTTACTAAAAAAGCCTACCTTCTACATTTATTGTATTGCTACCTATCAGGTACTCTACACCAGCTCAGGATTCAGAAATCAAGAGCTCGCTCCTGAATTCAGAATTTTGATAGATTTGAGAGAGGACTACTCCTGTCTCCTTATGTCTCTTGTGAAAAAGACCTGTTCCCTGAGGGAAATATTGTGCTGTTGAAATCAGCCATCTGGAGTTTCCTTGCTGTGACTGTTACAATCAGCTTCTCAGGATACTTTTTCTGATTCAATATTATGACAAAGATAAGAATAAAATATTACTAAACTCGAACATGACTGAGACTGAAATGAGTATTTTTCTTAGTTCTTGCTGTCATTAAAAAGGTTGAGAACTCTTCCTCTGATATCATCTGGCAGATTAGTTGTCTAACCTATGCCAATGAAGAAAGCCACAGACCTGCCTGACTGATTTGTGAGTGAAATAAATATTTTGTCAACCTACTCCAGCCGTCTGAGGGACCACGAGCCCAAAAGACAATGTCAGGTGTCAGTTCTAAAAGGCTAAAAAAGTGCCAAAACCTTCCCATGGAGAATAAAACATATAATGAAAACTGCTATGAAATTATAACTGTAGCTGGGTAGTGCATAGAACCCATAATTCTGTGGGACTAATTCTGGAATAGCAGCAGTATTCCCAGGCACACAAGAGGGATGCACAAGGGCTGTCTACAGTAACAACACTAAGAAGGGAGCAATGCCTACACCAGATAAAGACTCTTATAAGACTGCTGTAAGTTGAATCAACTCCCTCTCCAGATGACCCCTCAGCAATTTTTGTGTCAGTGAAGGAAATCCCATCATTGGACTGAAAGAGATATGCTGAGCATTTGACGCTTAGTGAAAATACTAGATAACATTGATGCAGATGGAAATAGTCTCCGCACAGAGAAGGTATGTGCCATAAATGGCATGCACAAAGATTTTGGGTTTTTGTTGAAAGCTTCTGGAGAAAGTATTTATGTATGCTATATCAGGAGACTGTTCATTCCAAATACAGTTTTTTTATTGTATGTTTCAATCTGTGCTAATTGTCTTGTCATCTGTTGCATTACATCCTGTAGACTTTCGTAATTTATTTAAGGAAAATTAAGAGCAATGAGCAAGAGGGCTCCATCCTAGGGCTCAGTGGTTCTCAGAAAGAAACATCATTAAAAAGTCTTGAAAAATGCAAAAATTTGTGCTAATGTGTTTTTTAAAAGAGTACCTTTGTTGATGATGCCAGTTACTGAAAGATAAAGGCTAGATATACAACTTTTCTTTATAGACATAATGTTTTATCTCAACACAGACATTATATTGTTGTTATAGTCAATGGACATTAGAACAGCAAGATCTGTAATCATTATTCTTTAATAGACAAACTCATATTTGAAAAAAAAAAGTTTATTTAAAGTTAATTTTTTGGGCACAGAGACTCTTGAATACATAAAACCTTGATACGCACATTATGAAAAACACAACAATGCAGTTTCTTCAACTCTTTGAATTCTGTATGTGAAGAGTCTCAGAAAAAAAAAAAAAAAAAAGAAGAAAGAGGAGGACTCTTTTTTGCCATCCTTATCACTGTTATAAACATTGTGATTGACTCCAGGTTGTCAGTTCATTTTGTTCTTGGTGGTAAATCCAAGTGAGTGGACTGAATCCACTTTGGAATAGGATTGGACATAATTATGATAATTTGTCATGACAATGGATTAGCCTTCACTTTGGCATGCATGATGAAATCATATTTGTGCAGTGTGATTTTGAGTGGGGACATTCTTACAAAAAGATAGAATTCCATGCCTACAAATTTTGTATCTTGGTGACTCCCTCTAGGGTGTACAAATCTGATATCAGGGACTGATGACTTTGTGACAAAAAGGACAGAGAAATTAGCCTTAGACTGCCATTGCAACACACTGATTTTGTCCAATTTCAATCTGCATTGAATTTCATTATATTTTTATTAGTAGTAGTGTTAAGTGTAACCATGAAAACAAGCTTTGTCCCAGAAGATTTCTGTTTAGTAATGCACATAATTTTCAGAAAAAAATCACTAAAGAAATCATTATTCACATTAGACTGGTTGTAAAGTCATTAAATGATGGCTGTCCAAACATAATTGCCAATGAGGATAATATGCATTTTCCTAATAAACTCTCTCAGGGATCAGCTTTCAGGATAATGTTCCTCAATACTCCCATGTCAATTCTGATGGAAAATACAGGCAGATTATAACTGGGCTGATCAATTAGCAGTGAAAAGGAGTGGTCATTTACACAGTGGGGGCCACTGCTGGGTCAGAGGATGGGACAAGGAGAAAAGGGCAATGTATAAACTGTCAATGTGTTTTCCAGCTCTGGGTTCATATGTATCTTTTAGCAGTGATCACAGTGTGGCTGCTTGGAGCCTTCCCAAGCAGAAGGCCAGGAGAGACTTCTTGGCTTCCTCCTTCAGCAGTCACCATCATGGTCAGCTTGGAGGAATGGTTTAGGCAAAAAGGGGAAGGGTGGTAGCTTTGAGAGTGACCCTGGGTGTGCACCAAAGGGATGGGCTGAGTGAAATACTACTGGATGTGAAATACTGATGCTTTTTTTCTTCTTTATTATCACTCCCATCTCAACCTCAAGGCCCAATATTTCCAAGAGGTCTAAAATTAGCAACACTTTTCCTTGCTGGTGGACTCATCTCAAAGGAGGATGTAAGAAGAGGACAGGGACTGTTTCAACACCCTCAGAAGGGGAAGCAGAGGGGCAGGTGTTTATCTGCTCACTCTTGTGGCTGACCAGTGACAGGAATCGAGGGAACAGCATGAAGTTGTGTCAGGGGAGGTTTAGGTTGGATATCAGGAAAATGTTTTTTACCCAGAGGGTAGATGGGCACTGGAACAGTTCCTCAGGGGAGTGGTCCCAACACCAAGCCTGCCTGAGTTCAAGAAGTGTTTGGACACTGCTCTCAGGCACAATGATGTGACTCTTAGGGTGTCCTGCACAGAGCTAAGTGTTGGACTCAAGGATCCTCATGGGTCCCTTTTAACTCAGCATACTCTCTGATTTTAGTAAGATTTTAGGGCAGAGCTATCGGTAATGAAATTATGTCAAAACAGCAACACTCAAGTGCACCTTGAAAGAATAATGAGCCTTTTAAATCCTTAGTTGGTAATATTATAGCATATTGTGGCTATATCACAGTGATTTAAAACATTAGAAATGTAATTTTACTATACAAAGTTAACTATGTATTTCTAAAAGTTAAAAAAAGCAAACAAAACAAGAGAAACCCAAAANAAAAAAAAAAAAAAAACCAAAAAACCCCCCCCAAAAAAAAAAAAAAAAAAAAAAAAAAAAAAAAAAAAAAAAAACCACACCCCACCAAAATTTTGCAATATTTTAAATAGGGGGTGTTTTAATGTAATTTTGCATTATGTTTTGAGGGAAAAAAATTAAAATAATTTTTACTCATGCAAATAATGAAATTCTACAATAATTTTCCAGCAAAAGAAACCTGTAAACAAATGAAAGGTCAAAGTTAAAAGAAACAACTAATATTTTAAGGCAATAATGAAAATAGATACAATATAATTTTTTGTTCATTGTTGATAATCAGAAAAGATCTCCACTTTTCACAAAATCATTTGGCATCAGGGAATGGGACTCTGAGGAGCAATTGAAATCAAGTATGCTTCACTAACAGCAATTAACAGCATGCAAGCTGTAGTAGCTGCTGTAGTGAAACAGGATTAAGCAAGATGAAGGAACTCACTGCATTACTTTGAGAAAGATTCCACTTTCTTTTAAGGCTGATGTAAATCTGCAATTACTTCTGTCACTTTTGTAAAGTCACTACGGCCACTAAGGGCCAACGTCTTTCATCAGAATTCACATCTCATATATATTAACCAAGTGCTCATTTTTCAGAATTACTAATATCAAAATAAATAGTAACTGACTGCATAAAAGAAGGTTTGTGTATGTGACTGTTCCATATATTGTTTTTCCCATGTATAAATGAAAGCTAAAATCTACAAAAAGGGGGTCTTTTGCAGCCACTTATACACATTTAATAATGTAAATTATTAAATTCCAATGCTAAAAACTTTATTTCTGAGAAAACGCAAGGTCAGACATCCAATGGAAATACGTTTGCTAACACATCACATGGAACAGCATAAACATTTAATTATGTAATTTTGAGACTCCAAGAGAGTCAGCAAAGCTGTAATTTGTCACATTACTCTGGTTTTGAATACTTCACACTGAACTGTCTGATTATATAAATGTATGTTGACTCTCATATTAAAGGCATTTTTTCTTTTGAGCAAAAAAGGACAGATTTTCTCTCTAGATATTGGATGATGGAAATTTTTCTGTGGAACCAATACTGCTTTAGCAAAACCCACCACTTTACAAAACACTGCAGGAGACTCTACTGTGAACTACTTTTGTTGGTCAAAAGACTAAAGTATTTCCATCTGTCTTCAGCCAGTGAGAAGTTATCCCAGGAATTATTTTATAGGAGACTGAATTGGAAATGATAGAACTGTTTGCTAAGGAACATATAACCTATAATTGATTTTACTCCCCTCAGTTTGAATAATACTTTCCTTTATCTAAAATGCATGAGTACATTTACATCTGTGGCTCATTTTGGCATAAAACTACATTAAAGCTTCCCTCTGAAAATGAGCTGAAGTCTGCCCACATTGTTTACTGTCTTAGCCTCCTTCTTCAAATATTAAATCAGTACCACAATCAATTTCAAACTATTAAGTTATAGACTTTAGTATTCTTGATGGATTGTTAGGTCATCCTGCTCAAAAGTGACACACAAAACCAAAAAATAAATAGACATGATAAGTAAATATGTCACAATATATTTATCCAAATATGCTGGTGGGAGATGTACTCAGTTTTTCCATAGGCTTTTTCCATAGGCTTTTTCAAATCTGTAATTATGGCTGACAAGTACAAGTCATAGAAAACTCTAATGAAGACTATAATCCAAATTATATGTACTAGTTTCTGGATTTTTTTTTTAACTTTTTGGAATAATTACTGATCCAACATTTTTCTGAAGTTTCACATTCAGCACATGAAAGACTTGATCTCACTATAATGAAGAACTGCTTTTTTAAAAAAGAGGAAATGTCCTAGTAATGGTGTGCAATCCCCTTGAGTTGCCAGCCTTAGCAAAAAAAAAGAAGATGCATGAAGTTCATTTTTAGAGAGAAAAATGATGCTACTGTGTCCTGTACTCCTTGCAGAATCTGTTTCTTACATACTGTATTCCTATATGCAGAAGATGATTTGGGTTACTCTAACAAAGAAATGAAGAAATAGTACAAGTTAATAGAATGGGGGAAAAGAAAAAAACAAATAAACCCACAAAAATAAACCCAACAAACCCCAAACACATGAGTTCAGTACTAAGATTCTTAATAAAACATTGCATGTCTTGACTGAATGGTCCTGCTCAGAACTCTGACAGCCCAAACACTGTCACGGAGCAGTGGGTCCAATTCAGCCATGAGATTCATCTGCAGCATGCATGGAAGTACTGGACCTTGCAGGAGAGGTGACTTGTCTTGCAGGAGAGGTGACTTGTCTGTGCTGGTGCTGACAAAGACCAGGGAGATCTGTTACCCATGAGCAAGAGACCTCAAACTGAGAGCAGAAAACATTTTATAAGAGATTCTTAAAATAAGATTCTTAAAATAAGAAAGAATCACAAGGACCACACTTCCTTCTAAACAAAGAAATGTAGTGAAAGTATTGCACTGTCATTTGTAGGGCATCTGCAGATGCTTCAAAGGTTCAAAAATATTCACGAACTGCAAAAATTGCCTCTAGGAATAGAAAGACTTTAAGACCTCAATCACTTTAACATATCAAACAGAAGACTGAGAGGTGATTACACAGTATAATCATCTCTATAAGGGAAAAATGCTAATACATGTATTAAGAAGTTTTTGAAACCAGCAGTGTAAAGTACACCAACAACAAGGTTGAAAGCTAAAACCTGTCATCACCATTATTAAACACGCAAAATACTCTAAAGAGGAGGGCAGTTTAGCTCTGAAAAATGGTAATAGAGTAAGTAGCTGATTATCCATCTCTCATGGTCTTCAAATTAATTATTCAAATTGACCATATCTTGAGCTGCATCAAAAGTAGCATGGCCAGCAGGTGAAGGGAAGTGATATTCCCCCCTATTCCACTGTCCTGGGATGCCACCTGAAGTACTGAGTCCAGCTCTGGGGCACTTAGCAGAGCAAAGACATGGACCTATTGGAGTGGGTCCAGAGGAGAGCCATGAAGATGTCCAGAGGGCTGGAAAACCACTGTTATGAAGCCAGGCTGAGAGAGTCTGTGCTACTCCTACAAGCCTGTAGAAGGGAAGCCTTTGGAGAGGCCTTGTAGAACCTTTCAGTACCTAACGGTGGCCTGCAAGAAAGCTGGAGACAGGGTTTTTACAAGGACATGGACTGATAGAACAAGCGGGAATGGCTTTAAATTGAAAAGTTAAAGATTAGATATTAGGAAAAAATTCTTAACTCTGAGAGTTGTGAGGCACTGGCACAGGTTTCCCCAAGAAGCTGAGGATGCCCTATCCATGGAAGTGTTCAGTGTCAGGCTGGATGCATCTTTGAGCAATTTGCTATAGTGGAAAGTGTCCCTGACCATAGCAGGGAGGTTGGAGCTGAATGACCTCTAAGACTCCTTCTAATCCAAACCCTTCTACACTTCTATCCTGCACTGAATCACAAAGGAAGTGCAGCTTTGTAATGAAGCAATTATAAAGAAAATGTTAACAGGTACAAAACAGGCTTCTTCTTGTAACATCACTCTGGGAAATGACCGGACTATTTAAGGTGAAAATCAAACATGCACAAACACAGAATCAGCTTGAAGCAGGCTCCTCAAAGGGAAAGTTTTGCAAGGCTGTGGACAAATTAAATTAAGTCTTAATCACAAGCAGTAGTAAGACCCCATCCTTTTCAAACAACCTTTGGATCTGCCTGGTCTTTTTTATGGAAGGTTAGGCAAAAACAACCTTCATATCCCAGTAGTAAGTAAAATTATTAACAGCATCTAATCATTGCTAAAGTTATTGCTTTCAAATATACACAGAATTAGTGCAGCTTCAAACCATATTTCTAATACACTTGAATAAAATCTAAAATAAAAAGAGATTTAGATTGAAAAAAAAATTGGTTTTTATGAGGACACTAACCTTTTAGAAATGCAACATAGCATTAAGAAAACTATGTGTATTAAGAAAGCTTTTTAGGCCAAAAGTAATCTGAAAGATAATGCAATTATATAGATTGAGAAGATATTTTTAAATAGTAAAAATACACTTGTTTTTGAGAGCTTGCAAGTTTTTGAATTTATTTTTTTTTTCAAAACTGTTTCATCAGTTTAGTATGAGGTAAATTGGGTAGAGGTAAAGCTCACAGTAGCCTTTACTTACAAAACACAGAAATAGTTCTTAACCATGCCAAACATATCCACATGCAGTTAGAAATGTACACTCATACACATGGATAACATGCAAGTAACAGAGTTTGGCTTCATGTTTGCAAATTGCATTTTTTCTTCCCTTCCCTCCCCTAAAATTCAACTGTTGTAATGAAAGCCTTATTAGATTTTCTACTTATTATTAACCTGGAGGCCCTCCAGCCTCCTCCCTACTCTCTTTCTTATTCGTTTTTAAACTTCTGACCCGATGCAATCTGCCTGCAGGGGCAAATACAGTTATCTCCTTCTAAATTAAAATTGTAACTCATTTGGTACAGTTTACACAAGGCCTCAGCTTTGACACATGCAATTACTATGAACATAGGAGGAACATGATTGCTGAGAGCCACCAGAAATAGAGTTTAATCAGAAAACATGGAGTTGTTCCAACAGATTTGTAATTTCACCACTTGCTATTCTTTTATGTTCCTGAGTGTTCAGATAATTAGATACACTATTTTTTGCTTCCCAAGAGGCCAGTGAAAGCAAAATTCCTTCTTTTACATTAACAAGATGAAATTATAATACACAAAATCTATAACTTTTCTGTTGAAATGACAAATTCATACAACATTAATTTTAGTACTTACAAAATGTTACAAATAATTCGTTCTGTAGTATCAGTGTGTATCACAAAATGTAGACTTAGGTGAATTAATCACCCATTCAGATGGATTGCCCAATCTTTCACCTTTTACTCCCATAAGAACCCCTTTGCCTATCTTAAAAGGCAGGGATTTTTAAAAGTTCTTTAAAATGTAAGGTTCATATTTTGTGCCACTGTTAGGGAATGATTCTTTGGTGTAGTGAATCAGACTGCAGATCTGTTTTTAAAAATTGAGATATTAGGAAGCAGATTCAGAGCTCCCCCTGATATCTGTGCCTCCAATTCCTCTCTGAAAAAGGGAATTTTAGTGTATTTGATCAAGTTTAGTGAAACATAAAGATGAATCAACAAAGAGACATCATTCACTGCAATTAGAAAGGAAGATGCAGACTTCAACTATATGTTGCCTTGCACGGCACCACATTCTTTCAAGAACAGGAGTTTTCATGACTCAATTGCTTTTACAAATAAAAGCATCTGAACAGTAAATATAAATGAATAGACAAGTGCAGCATTGCAGGGCTTCGCAGTCTTTTTACTGGCGTCTGAATGAATTCATCTTAATTATACTTTAATATCAAGTTCCCCAGGCTGATGGATGGGCCTCTGGGAGGACTGTAGGTCAAATAGGGAGTAAGGTTACAGAAAAGGGCTACAAAAAATACTTCAGGTAAAGAAAATGCATGGCTGATGATGTGCTCTGTAGTACAAATGTGGTCCTGCAGCTCTGGCTGTTTTTTCAAGAGGCCACCTGCTTTCTATTTCTCCTTTTATGTTAGCCATTAATTTTGCTGCCACAGGCACAATTCATACATACAAGGTTGGAGGCTCAGACAGAAGCAGCTGCTGTCTCAAATAGCATTACTCCATTTCCAAGACAGCCAACTCAGCTGCAAAATCAATGACGTTGATACACCAAATTCACCAAGAGAGAGACTTCCCCATCCTTAACACACCCTTTTCTGCTGCATACATAACAGCAAAGCAAACCCATAAGGCTGGAAGGAAGAAAATTGCAGATAAAGCAAATTTCTGGAAAGAAAGAGTCTAGAAGAGCCACAGAAATACAAAGCAAAATTTTTAAAAATTAAAAAAAAAAAAAAAAAAAAAAATTGGTGATGAAGTTTCCAGCCTGTCTCAAGCAAACTTCTCGGTCTAGAAGTTTTCTTGGTTAGTGAAAACTTAATTTATTTGATAGTATCAGTTACCCAATTTATAAAGAGATGGAAAAATAGAAAAATGTTGTATCTTCCTGCTTAAGTGTGGGATGTCTGTGTCCACTGCAGAGGCAGATTTATTTTACTTGGCCCCAGGAACATGCTCTGAGCCATTGGGACACCCTGCCTTTCTGGCAGCCTGTGCACCCCCAGCCCACTCCCCAGGACCCCACACTCAGCAGGCTCTGTGGTAGAAGGCAAAGCAACTGCAGAGTCCTCTCAGGTCCTAAAGAGTTTCTGACCTGAGGCACAGCCCTGGGCAACCTGTGGTTTTTTGTTTAAAACCCATTTGGTTTCATCTCAGCCCACTCTGAGAAAATCCAGCCCAGTAATCCCTGCACCACACTTCCAATGCTGAAAATGCAAGTAATGCAACTCAAAGCATCCCAAAACTACCACAGGCACAGCTCTTGAATTGCACTGATGTTGATACAAGGAGGCAGGAGCCTGCAGGCAGGAGCAGGATCAGGATCAGTGAAGAAGAAGAGGAGAGAAAAGGACCACAGTAGCCCTGAGCAGTCTGCCTTATGTTGCAGATAAGAAAACACCCCCTTAATCAGCTGGAATTCAATCATGCCCTTGTGCACCAAGGAGAGTCAGAGCTTGGGAGAAGTTCTCCACTAACATGTGGGGACAGCAAGGGCTCACAGTGAGTGGTTTTGCAACATCCTGAATGGAAAAGAGACTGATTGTTCCCTGTCTTGTCCAGTACAGAAGCAAAAGCCATAAAACTCATTTTGGAACAGCCAAGCTCAAAACAAACAAAAGGAAGTGGCTCACCACATGGCAGAGAGAAGACGAGAAACTCTTCAACTAAGAGGCTTCAAGAAGTGTATGGTCTCAAAAAGAGTCTGCAGAAGCACTTAAAAGGTCCAAAGTGTTGCAAAAGAGGCCACAGCAGATTCGAGAAATACCTTCAGCTGGGTAAGGTTTAAAATGGAAGTATTTTATAGATTTACTTTTACTGTTTCCAAGCCACAGGCTTTTGGACACTGTTGGAGACAGGATAATGGATTGGTCAGCCCATGATCTGTACCAGTCCAGCCACTCCTCTGCTCTTAAGACTGACATGTCCTACCAACTTCCAGTTAGCAGCAGCTGAGAGATTTCCATGGCTGCAGCTAAACTGCTGAGTTTGACAGCCACATCAGGCTTGTCCTCCAAAAGTATGCTTAATCCCATTTATTTTTAATCTGTTTCTGGTCACCATAGTATCTTGCAACAATAATTCTAAACTCTGATTAGAAACTGTGTATAAAGGCACTTCCTCTTTGTTACTTTTAATTGGTCACTTGGCACCCTCACTGAAAGTGCTCTACTCACCACATTATAAGAAAACACTAAAAAATCGAGGGATCTTTATCATATCCTTTTCCATACAGCTTTTTCTAGCCTGAAGCAGTTAATCCACTTACTATTTTTTATCCTTCAGTGCAAAATTTTTCTCATAAAATGTTAGAAAGTACATACTTTAGGAGGTAGCTTTGAGAGCTTAATGTCAAAACTTACTACAGATAAAGCATAGGAATCAAAAGATAACTGTTTATTTCTATAGATAATTTTCAATTCCTATTATGGTCTTCTGTTGTGCTGATTTTTCATGGAATACAGACTCTACCCTTGTACCAGACTCTTCTGCACCCCTCTGTCATAGTTCAGATATTTACAGGCACAGAAACTGACTCTGAGGGAATTAGTGAGGACACTGAGTACTGTAATATAAACATGAAAGCACCAAATACTAAGTATAGCAGGAGGAATACACACCACTTTAAAAGAAAGGACTGTCTAAAGTGATACTATATTTTTATGATGGCCACAAAAATTGATAGTAACAGTGGCTCAACAGGAATGAGGATAGAATAGGAACACTTTTGTAATTCATCTGATTTGTGATGTTAGACTTAAATTTCTCTCCTATGCTTGTAGATAGAGACTAAAGCAAATGTATATACTTCTAAGGTAAAGACAAAAACTGTTGTCCTCTAAGAACAGGTTTATTTGCTGGACCAGCATAGGTTTCCACTAGATGGTGCTCCTAGCCTTGGGAAAGCCATAAACAGATGAACCGGCTGCATTGCGAGGGGAGGAACACGTTGTTTCATGAGCTGGAGGACCAATAAACACAAAGTGGCATCTTGCAGATCTCAATCCACATTCCTTTGCTCTTTCCTCACACCTGCTAAGCACTCACAAGCATATTTTCCATTTCATTCTCATGTTTCAGTCTACTCATCGCAGAGACTGCCCCAGTCTCCAGCCACAAAATTTCACAAAGCCTGCAAAGATGCCTCTAAAACATTTTCTGCAAAACAGGTTTGTGCAGAACCCCCATCTGTCACGATATGACGCAGAAATTAAGGCACAGAACTCAGTGAGCTCGAAGGCAGGAAAAAAAGAGAAAGTTTATTTGCCATTTAGGTTCTATAGTTTTCCAGGGATTACCCCTGGATTGGATGGAGAAGTTACCACCTCTCCATCCACACTGGTGGAGACAAAAGTCCATCAAATGTGTCTCCTTGAGAAAAGAATGTAAACATAGATTGTTTTCCTACAGAGTCCTTGAAAGGACTCCACTTCAACCTATAAACATACGAAAAGAACCTCAGAAAATTAGAAGATTTTAGAAACTCTCAGAAGGCTTTAGAAAATGTGGGTGACACCCATCTCTCAGAAAGCTGCTTTAGAAAAAAATATCTGTATCCATATATTATGTTCTTTATCTGATCATCTTCATTCTTACTGCTATTCTTTTTACCTCCTCCACTATTTCCATAAGGGTTACCATCTTCTTCCTTTTTGACAGGTTAAAAAAAGAAAATAAAATCCTAAATAATGCTCTTCACAGACACTCACTTTTGCTATTCCATTGGCAGATATCACAGTATAGATCCACATCACCTCTCCTTGCCCACCAAGAGGCATTAATTCTTTTGACTTGGGTAACACTTACTTATACCTTCTCCTGTACACTCTTCCATGTGGTAGCAGAGCAGCTTTTTCATCAGCCCCCTCAGAATAGCAACATACATAGGAGGGTGTAGAAATACTGCAAGCATTTCAAAGATGAGTTGCAGAAATCACCAGATAGGAAAAAATATCTCCCAGTGAGAGATTCAAAAAGTTCAAATCTGTCCACTTTGAAAGCAATTAAGTACTGCACTTCCCAGGATAGGAAAAGAAAGGTAATTAGTACAGAACTAAAAATACAGACATAGTTCAGTCCAAGACAGCACTGCTGTGCAGCAGAGTTGGGTTAATGTACATTATAAGATGGAAGAAGGTAAAACTTCCCAAAGGACATTTTTTTTCCAAGAACTGTCTATCTTTGGGTCAAAACAGCTTCCTCTGGTGGATGGAACAGCCCAGCAGCTGGCAGCACCATCACAATTTTTGTGTCAGAAGTGTACTGTCATAGTCCACTAAAGTGAGAATTCTCTTCAGGATGTAAGATTTTCCTGTAACATCTGGAAGATGACCACTTACAATTGCTGTCACTGGAACACTGCTAATAAACCAGTTGTTGTGACAGTAGTCCACACTGCCGTCATGAAGGAGCAGTCCACAGTGCTGAAATGCATTTGAAAAGACCACGTAGTCATGTGGGCTGCTGCTGAGATTCGTGTATTCAATATACTGGCTTTCCTCATGGAAACAACTTCTCTGTTGTTTGATAGTTACACAGAAGTCTAGTTACAGAAAAACTGGTTTATCACTCTTAATAGAGGAAGACATTTTGTTTTTCTTTCTAGGCTTCAAATCCCCTTAATAATTACTTTGTTAGAAAAGAGGAATGGCTGGCCATGGCCCTAGGCTGACCAACAGTGAAATCTGTACTGACAGGCAAATGAGAAATATGAGGCTGAGTCTGACAAATGCATTTAACCTATTCTGGGTGAACAAGACATAGAGAAGAGAGACAGAGATGCTGAAAGTTTGAACAGTAGATGTCCCTTCTATGAAACTCCATGACTGATGGGGGAAGCCCACTTTGCCTTACCATATTGATTTATCTTGATTCCATGCTACAGATTGCACACCTCTGCATCAGGTAATTCCTGATAATTCCTTAAAGGGAATCACCATGGACATTGAGTGC
The DNA here is from genome assembly GCA_013389925.1 of Aegithalos caudatus. Classification (NCBI taxonomy): domain Eukaryota; kingdom Metazoa; phylum Chordata; class Aves; order Passeriformes; family Aegithalidae; genus Aegithalos; species Aegithalos caudatus. The sequence goes on along the minus strand of WEIU01005028.1, from coordinate 20,102 downwards.
TCACGACTTTACCCAGAATAAAAATAGCTACACGTTCTCTCTGAGATTTATGGCCCTCACTTCTGAGTGTCTCTTCCTTTGCCTGCCTTATCACCTGCCCCATGCCCCAGTACCACCTTGTAAGAGCACCTGGCAGAGCGAGAAGTGATATCAGTGGTCAGAGTGCTCCTGGTATCCTTTCCAGCATACATCCCACACAGAAATACTAAGGCTGCATTCTCCTGTCCAACAGAACAGAAAAAGTATTGAAACCACTTTTACAGTGGTGTATTTCTGGTTGCAGGGAGGGCAATAAAACACCTTTCATTGCATCAAACAGGGGTGTCTTTTGTTCACCTCTTTTCAAAGGGGTTTTGAGACAACATTGGTCTCTATTCCAGAGCAGAAGTCCTTGGACTCATTCCATTACTTACAAAGCCATCAGGCTCTCTGACATGCCCTCTTTCACCAGACATACACTTGTTGGATTGATTCACCCTGGTCTGAAGAGCCTTTAATGAAAAGATGACACAGGTCCACCATGCTTTCCTGAAGTGGAAACTGCTCTCCTCCCATGACCACCAGGTCAATGTAGATGGGTTTGCATCCTCTTTGATGACTGCTGCCAGCTAACTGGAATTGGCAGTTACTTGAAATTCATCAAAGGAGGACAGATATGCACTGTGCTATCCTTTCTGGAATCTTCTCCTTTCAGGAGTTTCCACATGCAGATGTAGAATTCAGCTCCTTCATTCTTTGCTACAGAATAATTCCCCAACTTAAATGGTAATTGATAAAAACCAGTTTTGATTTAGTTATCAAAAGCTGTACACTCCATGACTTGAGATTAAATGTGGCAGAATATAAAGACTGGCCAAAAAAATTTTACCAATAAAATAAATGCCTACTGTACAATTTGTTAATGCATCTTTAGTGCAAAATGCAGTGAAGGTGACCCTCTCTGGGTTCTTGTCTGTGAGGAAAGAGCCTTAAGCAGAAGTCTTGAGTGAAGAAGAGTAATATGCCAGTGTAACAGAGGTTTGGGGGTTTCACAGAACACAAGACATTGTGGGCTAATTGACCTGTATCTTTTGAAAGGAGATATGAAACTATAGTTTTTGTATGCAGTCTGTGCCAATAGATTACCTGCACGCAACCAGTTCCTATTTGGTAAATGATGTGAGACCAAGAACCGAAAGTATGGTGTATGCATCTGTGTGCACAAATATATATAAATTATTATTGTTATTATTACTATTATTTAGTATATTTTAATAAATATTATGCAGTTGCAAAGCTTCAAGCTTCTGCTGAACTGAGCAGGAGAGTACTGAGATATATTTCTTGCAAGTCATAGAATAAGCCAATACTAAAAATTTGACATTCATCACAAGGGAGAGAGCCAAGCTAAGAGGGTACTCATGGACTGTGGACTCTGGCATGGTTGAGTTTTGAAAGAGCAGTATAAAAGATTCTCTTTATCATGTCAGACATCAGAAGACAGTGAGTTTATGGTTCAAAAGAGACACAAGTAGGGGCATGAGTTTTTCTCAAGGTTTCTGAAAAATCTCAAAGAGTAGTTTAAAATTAGGAGAAAAAATGCTTTCCACTATAGCAGCAGTGTATCTGAAGAAAAAGATGTTTTCTGAGAAACCTTTTAAGTAATTTCCATTCCCTGACTTTCACAAACACTTTGTGCAACAAAAACAGTCTCACCCATGCTACAGATAGTGAACTGAGATTTTTAGGGCAGATGAGCCTTGAAGTATATTTCAGCTGTCACATTCTGCTTTTTGTCTCTCATGCTGACTGCAACCATTGCCCAAGTCCCTGGCTGCTGGTAGATTTTCTGTGCAGTTCATTAGTTTAACTCACTAGTCAAAGAGGTAAAGTCCACCACTTCTGGAGCAATGGCCATTCAAGCAGAAAACCACGTGATCACCTAAACTGATCTCTTTAACTTCTGCCCCCAAATCCCAGACAGAGAATTTTGCACAAATTTTTAATTCCATTAAGAAAGACTGAAAATATTTACTACAACAGCTAATGCGAGAAGTATAAGCATTTGAAAGGAAACCTATGAATGTTTTTCTTCACTAGCCTTTTCCCAAAACTGCTCTTCTCCAAATTAATTTGAATCTGGATGCTTTTAGCTTCTCTTCCAGTCACTGGATCTTGTTATGATATTGTTCTCTGCAGGGTTAGAGTCATCTACAATTGGCAATCTCCTTAAGTGCCTGTAATTATGAATCCTACAGGATACATCAGACTACAATTTTCTCACCAGCCAGTTGTTGTTTTTTTTTCCAGACCACAGAACATTCTTTCGTTTTCTGGCTAAAACATCATTTAAACGCTAGTGTCATTTATGAGGCTGTGATCCTCTGGTAACAATCTCACTCAAGCTCCAAAGGACTGTCCCAGGCTCAATCCAAACAGGAGAGCCATGTTAATGCATGCTTGTGACATGAGTTGGAGCCTGATAATTGTGTAGGGAGGATCAGCTGATTCTAGGATGATGATCTCCTTGCCTTCTTAATAAATTCATCATCTCTGAATACTGTTCCCCTTGTCTCTGGCTCACTGTGATGTGAGCCAAAGAATTACAGCACATGAATCAAATGACACAGATAGAGCTGCTCTGCTGAGGGGCTACAGCCACCAGGCAGGCAGTGGAACCATCTCTGCCTCCTGGGGACAGCATGTGAGGAGCTCTGTACTGCTAGCAAGGCACAGGGGCAATAATCTTCCCTGTTCCCTTTGCAAATCCTCTGCTGGCTGACCTGTGATTACTGGTGGTTGTGGGTGGAGTTGTGTGAAGTCACACAGAAGAGTTTAAAGTTGGTGTAAGACATTTAACAGAGGATGCTCTGTGGACCATCACTATGACTATTCTTCTCTGCCACTGAGTAGATTTTCTAAAATCTATCCATCCTTATCAAAGTTCTGGGAAAACTATCTGATCCAGCCAGCAATAGCACACTACAAATGAATCAAAAGTCACTAGCAGGAAGCTCCTGCAAACTGAAAACTGGATACTTAGTGCCATCTTTTTCCACTTTACACGACATAAAAAAATCAATTTCCTTTTGCAAAAGCCAATGAAAAGTATTAAAATCTAATCTATACAAGATTAATATAGAACAGGACTGTGAAATTTACAACTGAATCATTTCAAGTGATGATTACCACTTGACAGGGTTTAAAATTTTCACATCAGATTAATGCACTCTGTATAGCCAACTTGATTTGTCATCATGGTTCACTGTTGTAAAATATTTATTTTGAAAAGTTAGTAACACAAAATGTTCTATTCAAAGAATTGTCTTTTTATTGGCAAGATGATCTCAAATTTAAGAAAAGCTGTAGAAAAGTTAGGTACAATCAGTCATACTAACTAACCACTCTATTCTCCTGCACCAAGAAATTGTTCGTTGCATGAAGAACGGCTAAGTAATTTTGAGCTCATAGAAGAGCCTATCTAAATTTAACTGCTGCATCATGTTAATGAGAGATAAAATGCCCTGCATCCACAAACAGATGGTGCTAGCCCACATTAATAAACTCACTGGAGAACTTAATATGCTTAGATTTAGATAGGTTATTCCACGGGATGACGCAGTCCATGACGCATCCTGAAGCAATGTATCTGTATTTGGCAGTTCTTTATCATCTTACTTAGTTCTCCTGGCTACACCGTCTGCTGTCCCTGTGTCCTGCTCTGGGCTATCCTGACTTGCAGATACACAGGTGCAGCCCTTTGTGGTTCTTACCTGTGGAAACCAAAAACATTCACTGTGGTACAGCCATAGTTTGTATTTTCACATGATCCCTGGACTTTACTGACCCCATGGAAGATGTATGCACCCATGAGTATTTGGAGAGCAGTTAGTGAATCCCTACTCTTCCCAGAAACACCCACATACACACACACACACACACACACACACACACACACACACACACACACACACTCCTTTCTCCAGCAGAGTGTGGTGAGTATACAGGTTTGAAAGATATGGATGCCTGTTTCTGCCTTGCCCTGTTCCATCTGAGGGCTGCAGCTGCCACAGAGCTGGCAGGGGCAGGGGCATGAGCTGGGCATAAGGCTGCTGGCATCACTGTGACTCCCACATGGGCTTCTTTTGGCTTCAGGCTGTGATTTTGCCTCCCTAAAATCTAAGGCAACAGATTGAATCCGGACATTTTTGCCCAGGGATCTTTTGGCAGGTCATCCTATTTCCACTTCCACAGGCATAAAATGTTTGTATATTATGCTTTGTATATTTAGCCAGTGTTGTTAGATTATAGTAAATAAATATTTAAAACATATTAAGTATCATACTATTTCAGAAAAATTAAACTAAGAATTGGAAAACAATATTGATGCAATTGGATTGCAGTATTAATTTCATGAAGGCTGCTTCTCTTGATGCCATTTATTTGATACCATTTTATCAGCAATCTCAATGGCTATTTGTTATGTGAATAATGAACAAAGCTTCCTAAAAAAAATCTTGGGATACCGTTTTCCTCCTCTTCTGAATAGTGTCAATGTAGCACTTGTTAAATAAAGGTTGCCTAATATAATACCTCTGTAAATAAGTACAATAACTTTAGAAATGAGAAATCATAAGAAGTGGGTGGAAGAGAACAAGTGTGAACTACAGTTCAAATGTGTTGGAATTCAAAAGGTATTTTAATAAGTTATTGCAATATTTGCACAAAGACACAAGTGGAATATTCAGAAAGCTTTAGATGTTCTTATCTACTTTATATAATGTCATCTGGAAGACGGGAAGTATTTACTCAGTGTCCTAACTTACAGAAATTATCATGACATTCATGGAGCTTTACCTGCTATATACTTGGGTATGGGATTTATATGGGAGCAGAGAAATACTCCTTTTGAGCATAGGTACATCTGTAGAATTTGGCAAGAACGTACAGTCTAGTTGCAAACCACAGATGTACCTGAGAAGGCACAGATAAGGAGTCAAGGATTTCATTCCCTACCTTCCAAGATTATCCTATGTCAGGGGCAGACTGTTTCACTTCCTGAGGACTGTACTTTCCTGACAGAACTAGAAACATAAAATGATTTTAGTCAAGGCATTCAGAGAGAGTAGAAGGAAAAGGTATATGAACATGAGAAAGAAATGAACACATATATAGAGGACTACAATTATAGTGAAGGACTGAAAATATTTGCTACTTTATTTTGTACTTAGTTCCCTTTATCTGTGCTCTGTTTTCAACTTCCTACACCTTTTTACAGGGATGTGGTTTTCCAAGTAGGAACTGAGAGAAGTTCAGTCTAGATCTAAACCATTCCTAAGAACCAAATATTTTTAATATCTCTGTGATATTATCAGAACTAGTATGGACTCCTTTTATGGTGTTTCAGTTTAAGAGAGAAATAAAGAGAGAGAAATAAAACACATGGAACAAACTGGGATACTATTGATCAATTGATCAAGTATGAGGCAGATCTCAAATTGCACAGCAATTTGTTCCACAGTCTTAAATCAGCCTTTGAATGAGGTGAGCAAGGCTCGTACTGACCAAAATTTCTTTTCCTCAATGGGGAAAGGATTCTGAGCTTCATCACAAATCAGAAGAAAAATGTTAGTGCATTTTCATTGCAAAAATTTGTAGTACTTCTAGTAATTCAACATGAACTTTTATGCCTTTTCCCTACACAAAATACTTTTTTTCAAATATTTTTAAATCCTTACCTAGTTTAAACACAGAATAGATTCATGATAAAAGCCATAATGGAAAAAAAAAAAAAAAAA
>WEIU01004984.1:1667-12023 GCA_013389925.1 Aegithalos caudatus | reverse complement strand
ACAAAAAAAAAACACACCAGGAAAGATATTCAATGAGTTAAATACTCTGTTTCAAAATTTTGGAGGGTCTAAACTTTAAAGTAATTTTTTTAACAAATTTTGACATTCATAAGCAATTTGAAAATCTTAAACCAGTTATTAGAATATTTTGAAATTTCTTTCTAGTACTTCTTGGATGGGAAGAGATTTCATAAATATTGCTCTTATTTCAAAGATTATTTTTATTCTGGCAAAATAACATTTTTATCAATGACAGGCTGTCAGAAAAAAAAAAAAAAAGAAGGTAATTTTTCTAGAATTCAAATTAATATTTCATAAATATTTTTGTTATGGTATAAACTCAGATGTCCTTCAGTGCCTTGCAGTTATTCTGGAAAAAAAAAGGCTTTTATTAGTGCTATTTCTGTCAGTTTTGTCAACAAGTTAAAGACCTTAGGCTCCATTATATTTGCACTTATTGATGAATCTTCTTTAGTTTTAGCTAGAGTAAAATTCAGGTGAGTATCCTTGTTTTGATTTACAGTATTTTAGTTCTCAATACCACTTGTATTTTTTCAAAGAAAACACAATCTTTAAAATTCCATACCATTTCTTGGGCTGAGTGAATAGTTAACATTATTTTTTTTCTTTCTAGAACATAAATAAGTAAAACATATCATTCATTTTTCTGCATTTTATAATGCCTTACATTAAATATGTGTTGCTTGCATATTAAAAAATGAAAAATATATTTAAATGTTGACTATCATAAATGTATTTCCAAAAAAAGAAATATTATATCTTTATTTTGTTCATTTCATTACTCCATGTAATAATGTAACTATATATTTTAATTAAAATGTCACAAACTATAGTTAATGTGATCTTTCCTCACTACCTTTGTGCATTAAAGATTTACAGCTGTAGTGGCCTCATTATTGCCTGGAAAAATATGATTTTATTTTAGAGTCTACTTTTAAAAATATATTGGTTTCATGCTTTGCAATAAAATAGAAAGCTTGTTAGATACAAAGAGTAATGCTTGATAATACTGAAAGGATGAGAAACCAATTTCAGAAAACACATTTAGAACATTAAGTATGCATTTAAATAAGTAAATGACTGGAAGCATATAAAAAATACAAACCAACGTGCCAGATCTCTCATAAAAATATAAGCTTTACATATTATGTGTTAGTTGAAAAAGATCTGACAGATGAGTTAATACAGTTGAAAATGCTGTCAATGTGAAATGGATTATTTTTCATATTCAGTTCCAGCTATTTATCAGACTTTTTATGTCTCCCTTAATAAAACATAGTTTGTAAATCAACATTTCTGCCCCCTTTTGTGTAATAAGGTTGGGCTACCTGGATCATGTACCTAGGAATATCTACACTAATAATCTCTGCGTGCAGGGATCATCAAGTAACTCAGTTGGTGAAAGAATTTTCAGGCAGTTTGACGGCCAGTGTCTGCTTCCTTCACACTGCATTGTCACATTTTTGAGTGAGGAGTTATAGATATGGATTCAGCTGTGGTGTTTATTTTCATTAATTCATTTATTATTTGCTAATATTTTCTTTCTTTTAGAAGTTGATTTTAATGAAACTTGTCTACTTTTTCACAAAGTTGTGGGGTATAATCCTTTTTCAAAATTTAATATTAAGTTTTCACAAACCACCATCTTGTACGTGTTATATAAAAAGTTTTTTCAAGAAATGCATGCATCATAAACTATTTATAAGTATCTTCTGATGGTGAATACCTTTCCCTTTCTTCCCCTCTGTGCCTCAGCTATTATGGTTGCTAGCGTGGAGCTGAAGAATTAACAGTTTTATTCTCATATTTTTTTCAGTGGAATGAGAATTACAACAGAATCCACTGGCAACTAGACTAATGTGTCTGAAATATCCCTGACTGGTGCTCTATGGCAAAAAATATGATTACCTCTGTTTCTTTGCAGGAGCATATGTGCTTCAAGTAAAGGCGACAGATGCTGATGATCCCACTTATGGAAACAGTGCTAGAGTGGTTTACAGCATTCTTCAGGGGCAACCATATTTCTCCATTGATCCCAAGACAGGTAAATAGTTTATCAGCCACAGTGGAAGATTAAAGTTTTGGTTTTTTGATTCATGTAGGCAGTATCAATGAATAAATATAGACCTGGTTGATATGACTGAAATCCAGGAGAGCAATTTTCCACATGATTCAGTTTTGAGCATTGACTAGCTTTTTATGAATTACAATGTGTTGCAGAAACAAAAGAAACAGGCTCCTTCAATCAGTCCAGGAATATTAAAAATGTGTCTACACTGAATGATTAGTTTTTTCCAATTCTTTACCATTTCCCTATAGATAAAGCTCTATCTTCTATATGTATCCAATTTTTTTTTCCTGATGATTGAGTTTTTTAACTTGGGTCTTCTCAGCATTTTTACTTGCTAAACATATAGACAAAAATTCTTCAGCAATTATTGTTTTGTTATATTGAATTAATTTGAGACTGTGGAACAGCCAAGTGTCTCCTTCCCTCCTCTTTTCCTGGGGCAAATTATCTTTGTCTGGGGTTACTGGATGTGCGAGCAGAAAGAGATAGTATGTTTAAAGAGTCTGAAGTATTTGAGAGGTTGGTAGACATGTTAATTGGGTAACTTGTCCTGTATTTCTAAATGTCATTTTTGATTCTATATTTAGTAATTCAGTTGAGGAAACGATAATGTACATGGTAAATGACACACATTGTGGCATCCTGACTGTGCTACAGGGAAAGTTATCCATATGCTTCTTTCAGCAAATAGTTTCGCCTTCCAATGTAGCTGTATTTAAATGTCAGATTTGGGGCCTTTAGCCCTGATGGTACAGAGTTGTAAGGCTCTAAGTGCATCATCTCCAATGTACACATTCCTTTGTTCCATGATCCATTTAGCAGGAGATCATACTGCAATTTGCAGTGAGCAGTTTTACTTTTCAAACTGAAATGTAACTTCTTCAGGTGTCTGGGGATAAAAGTAGTTGCCTTTATACTTAATTTTTCATTCCAGTTTTGTAGAGAATGGGCATAAATTCAGTGGTAAGAAAAAGCTTTACTGGAGCCAAAATTGGAGTTTTAGTACAAGCTTCACAAAAAAAAAAAAAAAAAAAAAAAGAAGTTCGTGGTACATGGAAGAATTATTTTTCCCATGGCACTTTGAATGGCTGTGTCATACGCTGTCATCAGTAGTGAGTCAACCATAAGGGATGGCCTGCACCCTACTAGCCCTGGAACATCATACAAACCTGGCTATTACCTTAAATGAATTATTAATGTCCTAAAAGAATGGACATAGCTGTAGAGGAAGATTGCTGAAACAGTAGGCCAGCATTGTTTAAAATCCTATACAAGAAAAAAAGCATATAGATTCATGTTTCTACAAACATCAATAATATGATGCAAAGTGTCTTACATTAGAAAGTTCACATTATGAGAATTACTCCTGGGTCTAACAATGACTCTAGAGTTAAACAGTATGTGAATAACACTGCACAGGATGGTGCTTAATGATTTATTCTAAAACCCAGACAGGACAGTACTACAGATCTGGTCTTTCCAATTCTTTGTTTTATAACTGAGGAGTTTATACAGTAGTTTTTCACTGCAGAGTTTTACTGCCAGAAATCTGTCCTGAGTGCTTTTGACATGAAAGGGGAAGAAAGCTATTTTGGTACAATGACAAACTCAGAACTGCCAGCAGATGAATAAGCATTTTTTGTATTGTTGTTGGCTTCTTTTGCCATCTCTTGCATTCCAGAAACAATTTTGAGACATAATTTTGTAGTTATTTAAAAAACTCTTGAACATCTGTACTGTTTCTGCCCTGTATCATGTTTCCAAAAATGATGGCCTGCTTAGATCTAGTGAGAGATGAAAAGCGTTTAGTGATGCACCCCTGTAATACTCTTGTAGCTTTGAAATAACTTGTCCTTAGAAAGTTCCTTGGTGACTAGCAGGGTCAAAGTAACTAAAAGTCTGAAAGTATTTCTCCCCCACAACTTTTATACTTCCAAATAGATTTGACTTGTCCAGTACCTGCATACCCACTGACTAGAAATGTCACAGCAAAAGTTTATTTGGTTAAGAACCATCTCCTCTTGCTCCTTTTCTTTTTGAAAGAGGGGTATCTCTTAACTTTTTTCATACCTCAGACATTTCATAAGACAGTGAAGAGTTAATTTCTATTTATATTCTCCCTGAATCGACTCTTTTCTAGTCTTCTTTAAACAGAAGCCATTCCATAACAATAATCAACCTTCTTCTCCTCAGGGTGAGAAAGTGCACATGGTATTCAGGAAGGCAGCTGATATGGATGTATACAGCTGTTTAATAGCACTTCTGTTCTCTATTCCTTCCCAAACAGTTCCAAACATTGTTTATTTCTTTAGCTTCTACTGTGCAGATGTTGATCTGTTTATGGAAATTTTTGTTACTAGCTGAAGATCCCATTTCAAAGTAGTAACAGTGAAACCACTGACCATACCTTTATGTGTGAAATAAGGATTTTGTTTGTCAAGCACATGACTTTACACATAATCCTTCCTCAAATCGCTCCTAATAGGTGTTACACATTTACTCTGATATGAAACTAGTACTCTTAAATAATTTTTAACCTCTATGGGTCTGAATGTCATAGCTTCCCCTTTTACTCTTTGTCTTATTGACCTCCTAATCTTTTTCCATCGTTTTGTAGGAGATAAGAAAACCATGTGGAAGTGGGAGAGTTAGATTTTATTGCTATTTCAGGGAGGTTAAATGCAATATGGTACCTTCTGGAGAGCAACTGTTTGAATGGCACATTATAAGGCCTCAAATCTTATATGTGGGGGGTACTTTTAAATGCTATAAAACTGCTCTTCTGATTTTAATGTGAGGGGTTTTTAACATGACAATTTCTCTTAAAACAGATAATCTCCCTTCTCTTTACTCTGTATATTCTCTTTTCTTATGAGAATGTCCATTTCCACCATTAAAATGTCCTTTCCATTCAATTTTCTAATATGTTTATGAGGTCAATATTCTTATTTATGGCTAGATATCACCAGGTGCTGTTGGACTTGGTATTCTAGTCCATCTTCTGACTGTTATACTATAATATAATTCAGTGATATTATTGAAATCCAAATTGGTATCAGCAGGAGTATTGATGTTAACATTTATGTAGGAGATTTTTCTTGGAACCTGTGTTTTCTCTTCCACAAAAGTGAGTGATCTCCTGCTGAATTACAGGTCAATAACTTTGGAAAGAAAATCTGGCCCCAGTCCCATACATACTATTTTCATTTTTCTGTGATCTCATGGAGACTGTATTTTTCTACACATTTGATATTGATGACATCTGAAAAGACAAAAAATAAAATCAAAGTTATTTGGTTCTGCAGTTGAACAATAGTGTAAAATTTTAAGGTAAAAGGATTCTCAAAAACTCAGAACCGCATTACATGCACATAAAGTACTTTATATTTTAATAACCCCTTGATTTATATTTAGATATTATTTGTAATGCTAAAGTTGAAATATCAACATTTGTAGCCCTTTCCTTCCCATGGATTTTTAGCTCTACTTTATTCTTCTGTTTTGCTGGCAAGATAAGTCTAATTCACATTTGTCCTGTCCCTGTGAACTGATTTTGAAGAAATAATATTTCTCAGTATTTCATCTAAGCCTTTGAAATAAAGTAGGCAGAAAAGGGAAAATTGCCCATGAATTGCTAGACATAAACATTATTTTCATTGATTTTTTTTTTGAAGATGTTTGTTTGTTTTTTGGGGTTTGTTTTTTTTTTTCCAGAAAATATATATAGAATGACCTTACATTTCAAGACAGGAATAAACAATGGGTGATTTGGAACTTTACTACTGGAGTGATAGCCCATTCTTCATTTTCTGAAAATCCCTTGGAACATTTCTGAGAAAGCCACTTAGTTGTACCCAGAACACCTATATCAACGAGATAAACTGCATTTCTTTCTTCACACCCTGCTGTGTTCCCATGCTCATTTTTTTCTGTCATTTTTTCTATAATCTTTTTGAATTTCAGAAAAGCTTTTGATACTGTCTCTCATTGGATCTTTTTGGACAAAATGTCCAGTGCACAGCTGGTAAGCACCACATCCTCTGATGGGTGAGCAACTGGCTCATGGGTCAGGCACAAAGGGTTATAGTGAATGGGGTGACATCAGAGTGGTGACCTGTCACTAGTGGGGTTCTGCAGGGGTCCATCCTCAACACAGTGTTGTTCAACATCTTCATAAATTACTTAGATGCGGGACTGTAAGGAACACTACATAAGTGATGACACTAAATAGGAGGATCTGTCAACACCCTTGGGGACAGGGAGATCCTGAAGATTTTTGACAAAATAGAGAGCTGGGCAATCACTGAACATATGAAGCTTAACAAAGACAAGTACCTGATTCTGCAGTTGGAATGGGGCAAACTTGATTGTGTATATGCTGGGGAATGAGGGACTGGAAACCAGCACTGTGGAAAGGAACCTGGATGACCTAGTCAATGGCCAATTGAATCTGAGTCAGCAGTGCCCTGGTAGCCAGGAGGGCCAAATGTATCCTGAGGGACATCAGGCACAGAATGGCAGGCTGGGTAAGGGAGCGATTGTCCTGCTCTGCACTGGGGCAGCCTCACCTCAAGTGCTGGAGGCATGTTTGGGTGACACAATATAAAAAAGGCATTAAGCTCTTAGAGAGCAACCAAAGGAGGGCTATGAAGATGTTGAAGGTCTGGAGGGGGAGTTTTATGAAGAGCAGCTGAGGTCACTTGATCTGTTCAGCCTGGAGGAGACTGAGGGGAAACCCCATTGCGGTCTTAACATCCTCATGAGTGAAAGAGGATGGACAGTTACTGATCTCTTCTGTCATGACCAGTGACTTGAGGAAATGTCTTGAAGCTGAGTCAGGGAGGTTTAGGTTGGATATCAGAGAAAGGTTTTTCATCCAGAGGGTGTTTGGGCACTGGAACAGCTCCCCAGGGAAGTGGTCACATCTCCAGCCTGACAAGAGATCAAGAAGCATTTGGACAATGTTCTCAGGCACGTGGTGTGACTCTTGGAGTGTCCTGTGTGGAGGCAGGAGTTGCACTGAATGATCCTGATGGGTGGCTTCCAACTTAGCGTATTCTGAATCTATAATTCTATTATTATTTCATTTCATTAGTGTAACAATAGAGGTCTTTCAATCCCATAGGTCTTTTCTCCTTGGAATGAGCATACCAAGGATGATGTAAAATACTGTGTAACATATAGTCTCCACAATGTCAAATTAAGCATTAATTAAGATTAAAATATTCAAGAGGAAACCTAGTAAAATTCATCCTATTTGCAAAAATGTTCTTTTTCTGAATCTCATGAATATGAACAAATATTTTGCAGTTTTATATTTCAGAAGTTCAATATGGAGAAAACTGTGTGCAGTATAGTACATGCCATCCTGAGGCCAGAAAATGGTGATTCTTAATAATATTGTCATTATCATCATTACAGGTGGCAAGAGAAGAACTTCTTACAGTGTTCAATTCAATGGGAATTTTTAATAGGTTACAGAAATAGCAGATTTAGGTCAAAGTTATTTCTAGACTCTGGAAAGGTATTATAAGATAATGGTTCTTATTCTGGCTTGTTAAGACAGCAATGGCTAGTTGCTATAAAGATAAGAATGGTCCTTAAACTTTGCTTCTTGCCATTCCAGACCCATTTTAACACCAGGTAAAAAAACCTGCTTTTAACATCAAATTATTTAATACTAGAAAACAATACTTTCTAAACCAGTATTAACCAGGAAAATCATACTTCCAGCTGGTTTACTTTTCAATTTTGCATGTTATCTGCACCAATGTGCACCTAGACATTTTCTGATAACTGTTGTTGAAATAGCACTTTTCAATGTTATTCACATTTGTAAAATTTTGACAAAGACATGTATATTTTCTCCTACGTATTTGATTTCAAGAAAAAGCCTTTAGTAGCCCAAACCTTTAGCTTTATACAACCTCATGAGGTAATTTATGTGTTCAATAGTACCTCTCCCTTTCTCTGCCCCTCTTTCTTCAAATCTTCCTTTTATTCTATATATTCTTAGCATATCAGTAGGGAGATTATGGCATATCTGCTTAGACAGCAGTTGTCCAAAATCACTAAAGATTAAAAGTAACATCTTACTGTGGTAATTGAATTACTTTTTTATTAAAGGAAATTCCTCAAATTTTCACTGCATGTTTGTGCTATATCAAGAAAACTTTCTCTAGGAAAGGAAGAGTCTTCTAATAAAAATACCTCCTTTTGTATAGAGGAACACTGTCTTGGTCAACAGTAACTTGAATTTATAGTCAAGTGAATGTTTGGAAAGAATTGAAGACGCAGGCTCTACAATGCAATGCCACCTCCTCCTACATTGCCTTACTCTGTACAAGGCAGTGTTTCTCATCCCTGATGTGGCAAACCTATGATCACAGCATTCACATCCCTAGTGAAAACACCTCATTCTCTTTCATCCATTCATGTACAGATTAAATAGACAAAACAGTAATTTTGAGTGGTTTGAAAAGCTGACAAACACCTTTTTGAAAAGCCTGAGTGATTTGCCTGTTTTTGTATGACCTCCTCTCATCAACCCATTCGGAAGAATTCTATTCCTAGTTCAAGAGATCCAGTATTAATTTGTAAAAGTAGACAATCACAGCCGACTTTATTTGCTCCTTTTCTTTCCCCTTTCTTCTCATAGGTGTAATAAGAACAGCTTTGCCAAATATGGACAGAGAAGTGAAAGAACAATATCAAGTCCTAATCCAAGCCAAGGACATGGGAGGACAGCTGGGAGGACTAGCTGGTACTACCACCGTAAACATTACTCTCACGGATGTCAACGACAACCCACCCAGATTTCCTAAGAGTATGTAATATTCCAAAGCACTGATTTTCAAATAAGCATCACTAAAAGTATTAATTTGGAAAAGACCTGTAGATAAGAAAGTGAGATCCTGGAAGAAGAACAGTATATGAGGAAAAAAATCAGATATCCTTTTTTTTTTTTTTAATAATATAAAACTAATTTTGAAAGTATGAATGTCTAAGAGGATATATACCATCATTCCTCAAAACCAGCCTGAGCCTAAGAGTTCATTTCATTTACACTATAATTTTTTTTTTTTTTGGAAATACTATTTTGTCAAGGAAAACTGCATGAACCCATTCAAACTACAAAAGGTTGTAACCTAAGACTTCCAGGTAACAAAGGCAGAGCTAGCTCATGCTAAGCATTTCTGTTATGATATTCAGGAACAGATTTTTATATGTCTTGGCCCAGAAGATTATATCTGTCTCTGAAAACACTTACAGCCTCAAAACAGTGATCATTCACTGATAATTAATTATGTTTCACATCAGTTCGTTTAAATGAAGCTTTTCAGAAGTATGCTAATTTAAAGACTTTCATAGTCTGTGTATGATTACAAAGATTGTCACCTACTTGTCTCCATAAATTTACTGAAGTTTTCTATATTCCATATCTTCAAAATGCAGAAACTAATCAAGCATAATTCTTGATAACTATGCCAAAATAATTAGCTGCTAAAATTTGTTAGTAAGGGAAATTTGTATTATAATATATTGCATGAATCTGCAGTAAGATCACAGCAGCTTTTTTACATTGCATCTCTTCCTTGCCCATGAATTGAAATCCCACTGTATGTATTACGAATGCCCCATAGCAAGAAAACCACATCGGCAACTGTGAAGTTTTCTCTCACGTAAAAATTATTCCTCCTTTACTCAGTCTGAAAATGTATTATGTTTTTGCGGGCATGTAAAAAAGATCATGTTACGAGAAGGATCCATTTGGTCCTTCCTTCTGTCTCTTACACTCATGTCTGCATGGTAACTATAAAACAGGCCAAGCAATACTTCATAAAACTTCCTTACTTTCTAATTATATTTAGTTCTAATGGTGTCTGTATTTAACAACCCTCAATGTATTTTTCTTGCAGAAAGTTGCCCCGTTGATTTGAAACTTATGTTAAATTTCAGAGTCCACATCCTCTGTCAGAAGTACACAGATTAATCATATACAACAAACAGCTTCCTGTCATTTGTTTTGAATCCATCTTTACATAATTGCCTACATGTTTGCCTCTTCAAATAATTCAGAAAGCATTGCAAAATATCAGCATTACTTAGAGAATATGTTGATTTCTCTTTTTTTCAGTATGGGAAATTCTCTCAGAGTTGAGAGAATCTGCTCCTACTGTTTTGCCTGTACATGTCAGTCATATCCATCCTTAGATCCCCTGGACTCCCTGAAGAAGTTTTTTTAGGGAAAAAGAAAAAATAAA
>WEIU01004980.1:2681-14296 GCA_013389925.1 Aegithalos caudatus | reverse complement strand
TTTTTTTTTCTGATTACACTTCTATTTGTGCAATACATAACTAGCTTATCCTATGGACAGAAAGTTAGTTATTTATGCAAAGATAATGCACTGACTTGACTAAGTCTTGCCCCAAATCTGTAACCATGAATTAAATTTAAATTCTCATCAGTTCTTCCCGTGTCTTCAAGGTAACAGAGTAGAATCCATGAATACATAAAAGAAATATCTTAAAACAGGTTAGTCAGCAATTATTCAAGAAAACAAAAACCCTCTCAGCTAACCTTATTTTTTTAAGCCTTTCAATGCAACTGTTGTTTGTTAAAGTGATAAAAAATAGCTGAGCTAAATTTTATTTTGTTCTGAGAACCATATAAATCTTCTTTCATTATACAACATGTCTCAAGTAGCAGGCAGGTACAGTATAAAAAAGTTATTGGCTGATTCTCTTTAATATCATTCTCTTCTATTTTTGAATTTAGAGTCAAATGTAATCTAAACTCATGTAAAATTTGCTGAATCTTATAGCCTTCAGTGGACTGAATGTCGGTACAAAACACAGATGTCCTAGGTGTTCTTGAAGTGCTGTATGGGCATCATTACCATAAGGCTATTCTCAATCACAACACTTACCTGCAGTTTCACACATCATAAAGGCCCTTATTGGGACACCTGATGAAGCAAACATTATTTTATTTGAGTTTTTGTTCAGGGTCTGGATCACATTATCATTAATCACCTGCTTTTAAGATACTGAACTCATGAAATCAATAACAGAGGCAAGAAACTTTTGCTTCTGAAGAACTCTTAGAAGGAGTAGTTGTGTAGGGCTGGAACTCCTATAAAGAGAGAACATTTCTTGTAATCAAAGGAGCAGTCACAAAGATCAATTTGTATCCAGTCTAGATTAAACCTGCCTGAACTCCACCTGCAGAAGCGAACATCAGTTGGACAGCATGTTATGAAGCTTCATTGTCTCCTGCAAAGAACAAAAGAGTCTATGCAATTCTTTAACCTGCTGTTTCTGAATGTGTGAAGACTGTTCTTAAAGCAGTGCTGAGTGTCAGCAGAGTGAATTGGAGTTTCATTAAGAATAGAGAGAACTAGTGTGCTTATTGAAAGCAAGACCTCAAAGCTGACCCCCAAAGAAATACAATCACACCAAGAGCGAGTTCAGGCATCATAAAAAGCCAATGCATATTTTCTGTTGTGAAAAATTAAGTTTTTAAGCACCAGGAAAACAGCTTTCCTCAGTAACTGTTCTGGAAAAATTGCAACCAAAGAGATCCTCATTTGCAACTGTTCAGGATGGAACATATTTAAATTACCAGACAGCAAATTTGCTGTCCTAGAGCAATACAAAATTATTCAGCCCTTTTTATCTCTAATTCTTTATCTCAAAGGCTTGCCTATTCTATTTTGAAATTATTTTTGCAGCTAAGAAGGAAAGAAGGTTTTTAGGCTGAATCAGTCACACAGATGATTTCTGCGTGTAAATGTTCAACCTATATTTTACTGATACATGCTGCCCAAGCCATTTCCTGGAATTGTGTCTGGAAACAGCCCTTTTATTGCTCATTTCTCACGCTAAAACTCAATGAAATTCAATTATCACAAAAACAGTCAGTAGGCTTCAATTTTGCGTGTCCTGTTACTTTTTAAATTTGGAGTGCCTCCCGATTGCTGTCACAGCTATTGCATTGTCTAAATCAATTGCCATGGCATGCTCACTAAATTGAGAAATGCTGTTGTGAATGCATAAGAGGTCTCAAGTATCAACAGAAACAGATCAAACAGAGAAAATAAAAGGTAGAGGAATTTTTCATCTGCAACAAACCCTTATTCCTTTGTTTGATTTCCTTTGAGGATTCACTAACGGACAAATACTTCAGCCTTTCTGTCTGCGTGTTTGCTTCAATACTTCTTAAGCAGGCAAAAGTACTGCTAAAGCAGTGATTCAAAAAGAGATGGTTAAAAGTGGAAATTTTATGGCTTTAGGTCTGCAATTCTTTTTCAAACTCAAATATAGTACTTTTTTTGCCACAGTTCATTCACAAAGAGATGTACTTAAGGGCAGAATGTGTCTTGCATATTCAGGTGTTTATGAGAAAGCAAAAAGTACAGATTTGCTAAATGTTGAGGGGGTATTTCCACCCTATTAAAAGGTGGGTATAGGTGGTCTAAAAGCTCCATTCTTTTGGCACACACTTATCTAAAAGTGGAGTAAAGCATTTCACCTCAGCAAAGACACTGTGCTTTAGTCTAACAGCCATGGAAGTGCTCCCTGTTCCTCTGGCTTTATCCTGGCAAAGGAGGCACAAACAGTTTCCACAATTACATGCACAGATGACTTTGTCTCAGTCACACAAAGTGGACTGTGGAAAATGTACACAGACATGAACAAGAGAATTTTTGTAAAAAAACTACTAAAGATTGGGATTTTGTGCATCTTGAAGAGAAACAGACTAAATTGCTTCTGTACAGCACAGAGGAAAACAAACACAGTACCTTTCATCTAGAAGTTTAAATCCAATGTATATTAGATTAATTGCACCAAAAAAGGGCTCATTTCTCTCTAGTGACTATAAAGGGCAACTCTTCAATTAGCTTAGAAAAATATGAAGGTGCAACAGATATGCAGAGTGGACAAAAAAAAATGAACGAACCCAAAAACCAACCCCTCCTCCCAAAACCAATACTCAAAAAACAACTGAAGTGAAATCTCGTTAAATTGGATCTGAGTTGAAATATTTCATTTATTTTCAATATTATAGGCTCTTCATCTATATTCTTCATGTTTGAAAAAATGTTTGATCATCAGCACTGAGTCAATAGATTTCAGTTTAATTGGTCCTGTTGAAACTGAGTCTATATTGCTCTTTATTCTATAGAAACAAGTCCACACTTCCATCTCAGAAGACCATCAGGCTTCATACACTCACATCTATAAATCCCTAAACAGCATTTAACTAATGATTTTCTTTGGAAAAGTCCAGTACCACCATGACTTAGGAAAAGGATCTGGCTAAAAAGTGTGAAGAGATGGTCATGTCAAGCAGTAGCCTTTTGTTTTCTGGAAATGTGGTGATGTAGGTACCCCAGAAAAAGACAGTTTATCCTTTCTCAGTACAATATAAGCAGTTTTGCAATTCTGTAGCTCATAGATTTATTTCTTTCAGTATATTTTGCTCCTGATATTTTAGCAGGTTTTTCAATGTAATTGCAGCTGTGGGCTGCTGCAGGCAGGAGCAGAAACAATATGTGTAACTGAGAATAAGGGCAACCTTTCCCTTATACTGCAGTCAACCTTTAGGGCTGTTGGCTTTAGGAGGATCCTGCCTGAATAAAATTCAGAGGGACATAAGTAGGACTTGAAGAAGGTAGATAGGAGTGGATATTTTAGATTGAGGGAGTAAGAAAGGAAGCTGAGACTGGCAACTGAGGTGAATAAAGGGATGTCCAAAAGAACAGAGAAGTGGCTCCTGATTTGTTGATGTGAAGCTGAGGCAGAGACCGATTGAAAAGCTGGAGTGAAAAGTCTGGAATAGGAATCAAAGACAATGAGTGATGAGTGTGTAAATACAAAAAAAGGAAAAACAAAGCAAAGAATAGCAAGTGGAAATAAGACCAAGGAAGATATGCTTTATGAAGGAAAGGAGATATTAAATGGTTAGACAAGGAGAATGGGAATAGGAGGCCAAAGTGAACAAGGGACATGAGGAGTATCAGAGGCACAGTGAAATGTCTTATGCCCTAAGAAAATTAAAGGGGAACTCTTGCTGGCAAGGAAATATTTTGCTGTCATAATATGAAGGTTGCAATACTCAAGTCTCACTGTTCCTCTGGTATCAGAACTATAAATATCTCCTTTTCTAGTGATGGCATAAGATGTCTGTTGTAATTCCCTGAATTTATAAAACTGTCTTTGTAGTAGATTTAATAATTCTAACTGTGTTGGTAAAAAGTTGATATATGGTCACACATAGAATGAGAAACAAACAGAAATCTTAAAAGTTCTTTATTTTGGTTGCAAAGTCAAGTGCTTAAATTTTGGGAAATGTCAAGATTGAGGTGCTTGAGAATCTCATTATGTTTAATTGACAAGGCATTCTTGCCTTGATTACAAGTGATTTCTTCTGCAAAGTCCCTGCATAATATAGATTCTGAGCAGATTTGCTTTGATATTAAGGTCATTCAAGAAAAGATGACTGTTTTCTATAGGATTCCTTCCTCAGAAGATGAAATATTGGAATATAGTAGTGGATTAGACAAATGATAAAAGGAAAAGGAAGAAGTTAGGCCTCAATTTAGACAAATTAGTTTTTCTAGAACTGGAGTCAATCCCTGATTCTGAGACAGAGTTCCTCACTAAGCCAGAAAAATTAATTTAAACCAAAATTAGTCCTAAAGCCCACTAACCATGATTTTCTGATATTGAATACTCAATATTAGTTAAGTTTTATCATTAATGCCTCTTTGTTTGTCTTCTCAGTTGCTGAAACATTGATAGCCTCAAAACTCACATGACAGACATACGTAATTCCCAGAATAATTCCAACTCACAAATTATAATGGTGAAGTGCACTTAAAAGACTAAGATGAAAATAGCCTTGTCTTAAGAAAAAAGCTTGACTCATGAGTAGTAAATAGAGTACGGGCTATAACACAAAAAGTTAAGAGAAAATACAAGACTGAGTAACCATCACTAAGTGTTATTCGTTTCAGAGGACTAAAAAACACTGTGTTAAAACCACTGTTTCTGGAGTATTAATTATTATAGGAGAGGATAGTTTAAGGTAACAGAGGAATTACTTAATTTTTTGAAGTTTGCTACTTTAATAGTAAAGTTTATCTTTGTCATGTGTTCTTTGAACACTTTTATTTTTAGTTTTTAAAATAAATATTTTTAGACACACTAAGTACTCTTGTTTCCTGTCTATTCTTTTTTATTTTCTTGTGCCAGAGATATTATTCTAAATTTTTAAAGAATAAAACAACCAAAGCAGTAATTGTGTTCCCAGGTGGGATTAATCTAATTTCTGTGGACTAATATGCTTCTTCAGTAAAATAGTTCAAATTATAGTACTGAGCCATTTCTCCTTCTTAGTTTGTATACAACACATTTATTTCTGTATTGCATTGTGCTGTGCAGTATAGAAACAAACCTGACACATAAGTTCTGTTTCTTAGACATCTTCTGGGAAAATGAGGAAGGTAGCATATTTCTACATATGTATTCCAGGCTCAAGAGTCTCTAGGCTTGTGTTAGAATAGCCATGTCTCTACCCTCACTAATACTTACTTGGGGATAGACATAAGCAGGAAATCTCAGGTAGATAAGCTACACCTCCCTGCTGCAACTCTATAATGAGCCAAAAGTAGCTTTTTTGTTGTTTGGGGTTTTTTTGTTTGTTTGTTTGATTGATTGATTGATTGTTTGTTTGGGGTTTTTTGGTTTTTTTGTTTGTTTGTTTGTTTTTTGTTTTTTGTGGCAGGAGGGGGGGCATGGTGGTACAATCTGGATGTTTGTGTTATTGCAATTATGGTACACTGGTAGGGTGAAAGAAAAGCTGACTGATTTTAGACACTGGGAAGAATTCAGTGTGACAGCATAGGTTTTTACTAGCTGTTCTAAAACCAGTGGTATGCCCTGGGGTTGGAAATGAACTCCAAGCTATTTTGGTGAATACCTGTAAATAACCTTAGTAGGTGTCCATGTAATGTCTTGTGTAATCAAAGTGAAGAAGTCTCAAGTTTTCTCTTCCAGTCCTTCTAGCTTTACTGAGGTTCAGATCTGGAGCAGTGTTTATAAGCCTTCTCAGCAATCACACAGGGTGACAGATTTTCCCTGAGAGGCAGGTGGCAAAATGAGCATCACTAGTCTATCATCTCCCAGAGAGTCAAAAGGACATAGATTCAGCAAAAACATGCACTGCAGAACTTGTGGAATTTAAAAATATAAAAAGATAACCTATATTTTGAGAAGTTAAATATGTAAAACTGTTAGAGTCTTGAAGGAATGCTGGCTTGAAACATTTCAGGGAGGGGTGCATATGTGTGTGTGTGTGTGTGTGTCTGTGTCTGTCTGTGTCTGTGTGTGTCTGTGTGTGTCTGTGTGTGGCAAGGGGTAGCTTGGGTCTTGCTCTGGTGAGGTGATGAACTGCCTCTCACATCCCACCTTTCCCCAGCCTATATCCCAGCCCTGTAGTGGCTGCCAATCCCTAGCACACTGGAGGCAGTGCTCCACACCTACCTCTGGAGCCCCAATCTAGCCCAGTGGCCAGATGACCACGAATCCCACCTGGGGAAGGGCCCAGGAAGGTTTTTAAAGTAGAACAGGAAGAGGCACATGTCTTGATCTTCTCTCCTCTTGGAATTTCTATCAGCTAAAGACTACTGCAACCAGGAGCTGGTAACTAACTATACTTGTACTTTTCTACATATTTTCTGTTTTTCTCTCATCCTTTTTCTTCTTCTAACTCCCTCTTCTTAGAGGGATTTAATTTTTAAAATAACTTAAAGTTGAATGGGTTTAGAGTTTGCTAAGCTAATGCTGTGTGAAGTGTTTTATGTTGATTGAATGCTGCCAAAGTTCTCTGATTTTCCGAAGTTGCCAGTAAAGTTGGTTTTTTTTTGGTTTTGTTTTTTTTTTCTTGCTTTAACCATCTTTGTGTTTCTGTGAGAAACTCAAAACTCATGAACAACCATGAGTTCTTTTTAGGAGTCTGACTGAGTGAGTGTTTTGGTGCCTTACAAAAGCTTGCAGGCATGGCTCTTATTCAGGTTTTATTTCAGTAGCTATCATTCTACCAGATTTTAACATAAGGAAAGCTAGAAGGTGGTGCTTTCTGCTACCTTCCATTTTCTCTCTCTCTCCCTGCTTACCCC
The DNA here is from genome assembly GCA_013389925.1 of Aegithalos caudatus. Classification (NCBI taxonomy): domain Eukaryota; kingdom Metazoa; phylum Chordata; class Aves; order Passeriformes; family Aegithalidae; genus Aegithalos; species Aegithalos caudatus. The sequence goes on along the minus strand of WEIU01004980.1, from coordinate 7,429 downwards.
AGTGCTGTGTCTGTTACAGACTCACTGGCAGAGATGAAGCTGTAACACTGTGAGCCCCTTGTGTACCTGCATGGAGCCCCTGCCCATCACAGCAAATTATTTTTGCAAAGTCACAAGGAAAAGGACAAAGTTCAGAGTGATTGATGGGAATATTGTGAAGTAACAGAATTCCTTTAATGAACTGCAAGATTTTATAGGCCAGGTTTTTTTTGAAATTGGCTTATGCAATGTTGCATGTACTGCTTGGAAAATGTGTCCTAATTCATCTTTTCCATGCCATTTAGTGAAAGCCTGTAATTACAAAAGGAATAACTCACAGAGGTAGTCTGCAAGCAACATATAGAGTATGTGTGTAGATGCATTCCTATTTGAATCACAGTGCACAAACATGCCTGGAAGAACAAGATGTCATGCCATGTGTTTGTTTTGTTAAGTGAAATAAAGTTGGCAACATACTTAGAAAACAAAGGTTATTGAGTACTCAAAATTAATGTCTTATTTTGTTAGGACATTTCATATTTCTTTAAAACATTAAGAATATTCAAAGGTGAGAGATTAAACTGCTGTAAAACATTCTGATGTCTGTCAGTATTCTGAATAAGGGAAGATGTCTTTTTGTCCTGGTTTAGAAAGACGGGTATCTGCTAGCAAAAGTTGGAGTTTTCCTTGGAATAGAGAATCTAAACCCCCTCCCCCAAATTATTATAATTTTGCAATTAGGGGCTTTCAGGCAAAGATTTGGGAATAGGAATAACAGTTTGTTACTAGGAATATTAAAAATACAAATGTAATAGTACAGAAAGATAAGCAAGCAAAACAAACAAAAACCCTAGAAAATCCTGACAGAGTCAGGGATGTGACCTGACACCCTGTTGGTCTAGTTGTTAGAAACAGTCCAGATGAATCCTCCTGGAATAACAGATGCAGTTCTCTGGAGTAGAGATGGTTCTGTAGAAAGTCGGGTGGTGTGACATGGGTCCAGCCTTCCTCTAGGAACCAGTGGAAAACAGGATGTCCTGGTGTTCCTATGTCTCAGTTTCATCTAGGTAGGAATGNAGTCTCTTATCTACGTAGGAATGCTTGGGGCACCCCTCACTGGGTGGAGCATCTCACAATGGGATGATGTAATGTGTCATATCATTGGTGAGCCTTAATGGCCCATTAGCAGCAGATATCTCCCTGGAGGGAGGATGGGTGGTGAAAGAGATAAGAAACACTGCCTCACTGGGTTTTAACAGCTGGGCCATTATCAGAAAGCATCTGCCCCCCTCTCTCCTGGAGTTACAGAGATAAAGAAAGAAAAAACCCCAAACATCTCCCCAGCTGCTTTCACAGATGAAATAGAATACACATTTCTGGTTCCATAACCAAGACACTTTTATAAGAGCTCATGACTTTTCAATGAGTTTATGTTTTCAACTGCTAGAAGCTAAGTAGTAAAGTAGGTATATTGGAAGAGTTTGCTATTAATATTGTTGAGGGTCTGCACTGGAGCAGCAGCTGGACAAAAACCTGTCTCTAAGCTACATCATATCAGCATCCAGTCTTAGGTAGCAAAGTAGGCACAGCATTTTCTTAGCGTGGGCACCAGGTCAAGAGCTTGTGACCTTTTTTTTGCAGCTACAGATCTAGCCTCTATTATCCCTGCTTGAGACTAAATTGCTTTTTGTTTTCTCCATATGTTGAAAGATTAAAGCACTACCCTGTTAACAGTACAGTTCCCACCATCTCTTTGCTAGCAAGTGCAAAAAGTACTGGGTCATTATTCTGAATGTATTCTCCTGCACCTGCTTTGGGGCATAAAGCAATTCTGGCTGCCCCTTACACAGCTGTGCAGAGGATATATCACAGATTAAGGTATATCCCTTCTCACTACTGAAGTTTATATGCCTTAGTGAGGGTGTACAGGTATGAGAAATGCTCACCACAAATGTACTGTATCTAGGCTGATCAGACAACATTTAAATATCCAGTAAATAATTGCTGTCATGACATCTTTATGCTATTGTATTTCTACAGTTTTACTTGTATTACAGGAAAACAAAGGAAAAAAATAAGCAGATTCTTGGGGGGGTTTTTTGTATTTTTTTTTTGTTGTTGTTGGTTTGNTTTGTTTGTTTTTTTTTTACTTTGAAAACAACCTCCAGAATGACCAGATACAAGCAGAAGATTGAAAATAAATTTGCTTGTTAGGATTAGTGTAACTCTTTCTTCTATAGTCTAGCAAGCTGCCTGCTGGGTACTGCAGAGAGGGGTCCTCCCTTTCTTAAGTAAGAGTTACAGTGTTTATGCCAAGCTCCCTTAAGTGACACATGAATGACCCTGAAGGATTAGCAGAAGGATTTTGGAGACTCCTGGGCAAAGGAGCTCCTACTATATGAGTGAACTTCTAGTATTTACAGCCATGTGGCAGCTTGGGGAAAGTCTGGTCCTTTATCTGGCATCCTGGAGGGCAGCTGAAAGAAATCAGACCTCCTTTGTAAAACGATAAGTGCCCTGTTGTACAAAGCCAATGAGCTGAAAGGAAGAGAGCAAGAAAAGGCTAAGAAATGCTGCAGAGAAGCTCCATTGTTAACTACTTGTCTTTCCAGCTTTTTTGAAAGGATATCTAGGTAGGAGAATAATATACACTACTCAGATTTGAGGATTACATCACCCCACACTGCTTTTCTTTGTGTCTCTGCTGCATTTCTCACCATCATGGTGATTCAGATCCCATTAAAAGGTGTGTTTTGAACATTATTCCCCTCAGTCAGTAAGAGTCTGCTTTGCTACTTGTTGGACAGGTTCAAGATACAAATGTCAGTAGCTACAATGGAGTTTTCTCTAGTAAGTTGTTCTACACAAAGTGTGCTCATGCATTTAAATTACTTATGCTTGTAAGGTACTCTTGGAAAGATTTTCATGAATGGAGCATAAAGGCATTTAACTTGTGTGTAATCCTAAGGGTCTCTAATGTAATAAGGAAACTGCTGATTGATGTAACTTGACCTGAAGCAAACCGACTCGCTTATGTAGGTGTTGTCTAGAGCTCAGCAAAATCACAAGAGATGCTAAAGCTGCATATTTTGGCTGCAGTTGACTAGCAGTAAGCTTTTTTTTTTCCTTTCCCTGGCATAAAAAGTGCAAAAAAATCTATTTGACAATGTACTTTTCTTGAAACTTAAGGTAAAGGTATGTCTCTTGTAATTTATGTATTTTCTAGTGAAAACTTAATATCTACCTAGTCAGAAGGTCAGGTCTCCTTTCCCTAGCTATCTAATACAGGTAAGAATCAGTAAGGCTGGTATAGTTATTTCTGAAACAGGGTCATCCAGAAAAGCTAATTTAGGTATAAATTAGTGTGGCTGAATAAGATGCAGGAATGTGTTGCTTTTGGACTATTTGGAAACAGTAAATAGAGAGATAGGTCTCTTATTCCTGAAGAGATATGAAAATTTTTCTTTCTGACAAATCATCTGCTGTCCTTTATTTGTTCCTGTCCCATCCAACACAGCAGCCTTCTAATGGTGTCAGGTATTAAGACTTTCATGGTCACTCTAACACACACACACATTTCACCACCAAGAAAGAGGGAAAATTTGATGAGCAAGAAAGACAAATCTGGAGATTCATCCAAGATTTGTGAAAAGTCAATACTTTTATTTTCATAAGTCACCCAGTTTTTCGTAACCCTAGGACTACTCCAAGTTCCATCTCAGTAATCCTAATTTTGGTGTTATTGACCTATCTTCTGCCCCCTTTTCTGTCTGTTTACATATATCTCAATTAACATTTTTTTATTTACCTTTGTTTACCAAGACAATAATACACCTAGACCAGACTTTCTCAAAGATACTGTGAATCCCACACTTCTTTCTTTCAGTGCTTAAAGTGAGACCTTGTTTGTGTTACGCTCCTCATTCTTGGTTCAGTATATGGACAATCTTCTTGTAGCTTTTCCTCTTTGGAGACTTTCCAGGCATACACACTCCATCTTCTGTGTGCAATAAAGGACACAAAGCATCCCAAAAGAAGCTGCAATTCTGCAAGCAAAAGATCAAGTATCTGCTTCATATAACTTCCTAATGAAAATACCAACTGACTCCAAAATAACTTCTGTCTTAGTAAGTCAACTCAGGTTTCTCCCTTCTACAGACAGCTGAGGCAAACTAGTTTCAGGATATGCTGTTTTCTCTCAGTTCAAAATTCTCAAAATATTTTCCTTCCCTACAGTTTCAAGTGCCCAGCCTACTGAGTTCATTGCAGTCTCTTAAACATGAACCTGCAGTTAAGAAGTGTCAATGCCTATACTGATTCATGGTATGCATTTAAGGTTTGTCATTCTTCAGGTCACATCTGGAAATGCTTGTGAGGAATTACAGAATGAAGTTACATGTCTCAAAACACCATCCCTACAAGATAAGCCATTGCATTGGAACTTGAGATAAGTGCAGATGGCACACCAGGCCTAACAGAGGTAAAGTTTTGGTTAGCATCCAGACAAAAATTGCCACTGTGGAAAACTGTGGGAAAGGAAGTAAGTGCTTGGGCAACTCAAGTCATGGGAATAGCATTTACACCCTGTGAACACTTGGGATTGGACTTTATAAAAAGTGTTACCTCCAGAAGAGGGACTCCAACCACCAAAGACCAGGGTGAAGAAGGACCAGCAGGATACCACAGGAATTCACCTTATGGTGGTATCTTTTGCTTATTCCCTCTCTCTTTCTCTCTCCTTTCTCCCCTACTTATTTATTCCTATTTCT
>WEIU01004962.1:138133-165634 GCA_013389925.1 Aegithalos caudatus | reverse complement strand
TGCTTATTTGTGTGCCTTTCCTGTTAATTCACAAGAATGTGAATGCCTGATGAATATATATAGACACCAAGGAATTAAACATTAATAGCACTGAAGGTCCTAAAAGCCACCTAGTTATAAAAAAAAAAAAAAAAAATCAAACCAAACAAACAAAAAATCCCCAACAGACTAAAGGTTACCTTTAGAATGCCTTTTAATTTGCAGACTTATCATGGTGATGGTGTGTTTATATTATGACACCCCTCTTTAATGTGTTTACATCTGTACATGTAGGGCCATGTTGTATTAAGTGTTCAATACCTCCTGAGATTCATTGAACACCCCTGATTCCCATTGACTTTAGTGGAAGTTGAGGACATTGTATTTCTTGAGAGATGCTAAACAGGGACTAGGTTTATCTTATATTTGTTGTGAAAATATTTGGTTTGCTTTCTACAATTGAGATGGTGGTCATTTTTCTCTTTTTTTATAAATCCCTGTTTTGAAAAAGTAATCTGCCTGTGACATTCATGTAGGCAGACAACATCTTGATCCAAGAAAGTTTTGATCATTTTTAACGAGTCTTAAACAAAAGTAATGACCAGTCTTTTAGAAAAGCATGTAAATTACTGATGTCAAACACTGCTGCAATGTATTTTAGTGAAGTTTTGTTTGTTCTAACCACAGATATATAGTCCAGTGTATGCTGTAGTGACTTCGGGCATTTGGGGAAGACGACTTTATTTAGTTAGTGTATTACTGCATAGCCATGTGGATGTTGTGCTAAATGTTGTTCACACATGACCTATTATAGATGCATTTCCCTGTGGGTACATGTCTCTAAAAACACAGAAAACATGGCCAACAAAAGTTAATTTTTGGGCAGTTTCTAAATTCTGCTGTTGTCCGGCCTAGTCTATATATGGCTGAGAAAACATTTTTGCACATAGGCCTGCTGTCTCCAAAAAGCTTGTATAACTTCTGATGGTGAGAAATATATGGATATCCTATTTTAGTAAATTCTGTAGCTTCTTTGAACCATGCTATTTCTTGGGGGCTGCAGGTTGAATTGATAATAGGTCCAAGGCTCGACCAGGGACTAAATACTGTGGGAGTTTGGACCATAAAACTTTGTGGAGTAGATCATTCTTCACCTNGGGAAACATTCTGGTAGTTGTTGAGAGAGTAAGCTTTAAGTAAGACAGTTGCTTATGTCATTTGTTCTCCAGTCACATGTTATCTTCCAAATACAGCTGGAAGAGATACCTACAGAGATGTGTGATATGTTTAGGTGGAAACTTTCTTGGGAACACAGGTTTGCAGTGAGAACTACCTCTTGGCTTCAAAGATCACTGAAACAACCATTAAGAGACACTAACCATTTCCCTCCTGCCATTTTAAACTTTCTAAACAGGTTTTCTTCTGAAATTTTTGCATTTTGAAACTGTTTAAAGTGCTTTGACAACCTTTACTCAGGAAATACTTCCATTATGGCAAGGAGTGAAAAAAGGTTGCACATTTTAATAGAACTGAAATACTTCTCCTAAATAGCAGAAAAGGATTTACCAAACAGTATCCAGTGCTTCGTATAAAGCTGTGAAAAGTTTACTCAAATGTCTTCCATTAAAAGCAATGGGAAATTGTGCAAGTGCAATTTTATGCAAGTTTTGAAATCATTAAGAGTAGTATACAGCATCTTTTCTGACTCATTAGACCATAAAGGCTCTTAAGGATCTGATGTATGCTATAACTTTATGATGTAGACTTGAATACAGAGCAGGATTTGCTTGACACTGTAGGATACAAGTGTCTAGATCCTCAGCTGCTCTAAATTAAAATACCTTCACTGTCTTTGGTGGAGTTCTAACAATGTCAACTAGCTAAAGTTCCTTTAGTTTAAAGTCTCTAAAAAGCCATTATGGTCTATTAATCATCTACATTTTTTGCAGTCCTTGAATATTGTTATATTTACATATTTTATATTTCATTTACATTATCTATTCACTTATCTAATACTTTTACACATCCTGAAGTACTTGACTTGATGAGTTGCTTAGAGTTGTGTATGTATGTAGCTGTGGGCTTGCTGTTCTAGTGGTCTCAGCACAGGCCTATCTGGCAGGAATTCAGATCCCTCCTCTGACATTTGCTCCTTCTGTGGCCTTGGGTTTAACTTCTTGATCTCTTTCTTCAATTTCCTGGTGCATGAGATTATGGTCTTTATAGGAGTGTTGTGATAACTGTATAGCACATTGGAGATAGATTTATATGTTTATTGGTCATTAAAGAGTATGGAACAAAGAACTGTGCTCTACAGTCCACATGTAAGTTAAGTAAAATAAAACTTTCATAATTAGGGATTCCATTTGGAAAATACAAGGTTTAAGTATGATATTATATTTTAAGAATGGATTTAAGACATGGATATTTTCTGTAAAATGAAGCTGTTTTGGAAGGACTTGAAAAGTAGAAGTATATGTAAAACCTACCAGAAGGAAATCAGAGAAAGATAAGTCACAAAACAGAATGTGAACTCTGGATTGTATTGATTCATGATTAAAAAGAATGGGTTGTACGTGAAGTTCTACAAGTACTGAAATTTACCCCTGTTGTACTGAGGGTTCTTTTTGTTGAAGCTGGGATGGAATTTAATGTAAAAAAGGCTTTCTGGAAAACAAGTAGTAAAAGCTTATTTTATGGACATGAAAGCATAAATACTGAAGCAGAGAAATTACAAGAACAACATAAAATTATTTAATGAGGATAGTTCAGACTGGGTATTGAAAGGAATGATGGACTAAAAAAGATATTAGTGATCTTGAGCCAAAACTGTAGCAGTTCGAGTATCCTGAATTTTATCCCTTTAATTTTGATATGAAAACCAGCAATAATGTTCAAAACCTGGCAACTGGGGTCAAGATGATAAGATGTAATTTGTATTACGTGCTTGTCTGGAAAAATAGATGTTCTACAGATGTTCTGTTAAAGGAAATAAGCAGATGAAGTTATGTGAGAAGTTCTAAATCGGGATTAATGTCACCAGTATTCCATTACATTATTGGCAGAAAATTTTATTTTGTGGAAAAAAATGTCTAGTTAGATTTTTCTTTGATTTGTAGTCAGAAGATCCAACAACATTCCAAAAGGTCATTAACCTTCCAAGCATATGAATATTCAAATGTTACATATGCATGTTGGTAATGGCCCAGATTTACAGCGCAAGTGATACTTTCAGTAATTCTGATTACAATGTTTACGCCACCATAATTTATTGAAGAGAAAGGAATATTTATGTAATTTTACCACTTCATAAGGAATTTAAAGAAAACCCAAGTCATTTCCTCATTGAGCCTTGGAAAAGGGATTTCTGTGGAATCATTATGCTGAAGAGCTGGGTTTGCTACTCTCAGGACATTGAACTGCTATGACAGTACATTTGCAGACCTTAATACGTGAGGCAAATAGGAATGTAAAAAAGGGAAACTCCAACTAAACAGTTTCCAAATGACCTTGAACCCTTGAACTAATGCTTGCCAGCAGAACATTGATTGACAATGCTACGGCTTTGCTATAAAAAGGTCATTTTCCAGTCATTGTGAATGGATATTGCAGTGATCACGGGAACCTGCAGTCTGAGAAGAAGATAAGAGGATAAAAGTGACAGAACTGTGATAAGAAGTAGAAGGGGTTTTCTGTTCCAGTTTTCATAATAACATTTACCAAAGAGTAAATGACATGATTAAATGAACCTTCTTACAGAAATGTGAAAAGACTCATTCACTTGACACATTTGTTGTAAATTATAGATCCCTCAAGAACAGAAAAGAAAGAGAGCAAATGTCCTACCCCTGGGTGTGATGGAACTGGCCATGTAACGGGGCTTTACCCCCATCACCGCAGTTTGTCAGGATGCCCACACAAAGATAGGGTCCCTCCAGAAAGTAAGTTCACATTCTTTCATGGAAACTGGGGATAAAACTACAAAAACTTTTCTAGCATGCTTTTTAAACCTTTTATTTAAAAAATTAATTTCATTTTTCAGTATGGTTTGTCTCAACTTAGTCAACTGTTCTGTGTTATACTTTTTCCTTTATTCCATCTTTTCCATTCTTTACTAACTTTACACTAAAAGAACAACTTTTAAAGCTGTATTCTTTGATTTTGAGAATCCTAGGTTATTTTTTAATAAACATATTTTGTCAACAGAGAAAAAGGTTTCCAGAAGATGTGCACTGCTTTTGCTTCTATGTGCTAATGTCACATCAAATGTTCTTATTGTCTTCTACAGGAATAACTATTCCTGAAAAACTTGCAACCCCTTTCATTTGTTATTGTTGTGTCCGAAACATAATTTATATTCAACTAGTGCATATTATAAAAAATAATAATTTGGCTGTTTACTTGGTTACAGAACTCAGGATTTTGAGCAAACATCCCCTGTCAGTCACATGGGTGGAACTTCCTGCCTTTCCTTCAGCAAATTCTCTGCAGATGAAGTTCACCCATATGAGCTCATGGACACCCACCTAAAGGCAGAGGACTTCATTTCTGGAAGTCACCTCCTTGGCTGGTGAAATCAGCATAGTTCTGTTGAAGTTAATGGCTCTGTGCTCATTTTCATCAGGAAGTGTCTAGCTAAGATCCAATTCTATTTCACACCAGTTTTAAAATGGAGTTATGGATTCCATTCCATATGGACCTAAAATCCTCTCTGTCCATCAGCACTTACAGACTTAATCTCAATGATTTTGCAACAGGAAATGTTATAAAGACGGTCAGAATTAAAGTGGTCCCCAGTTTCCAAAGGAAAGTAGATTCTGATGGACAGGAAAATAGAATCAGATTAGCACTGCAAGAGTGGCAGACATAACAAGTCTCCTCTTCCATGGTACAGTGGCTTCTTCCAGAAGTAAAGTGATGAGGAAGTGCTTTAGGAAACTCTGTTGTAGTTTGGTTTGTCTCTGAATACAGTAGGACAAATAAAGTAATTTCTCTGCTTTCCAAGATCCTGTAATTTTCTGAAACACAAATATTTATTTAGTTGCTCAAAGTTCTATCATTTTTTCAAATAGTAAATAAAAAGCTCTTTAGAAGACTTTGTAAATCAAAGAAGAATATAGCTTTAAACTGTTTGCATGCTCTTGTACCTACTAAAATGACAAAGGTGAGCTCATCTTTTTTTTTCCTGTGATGTTGGCCTTGTGAAGCATGTTTCAAGAACAGCTTTAAATATTAGGAATTTCAGAGTGAAGCTTATGCATCTATACACATTTTATCACACTGATGATGGGGCGATTATGATGATGGTTATCTTTTAATGAGTGTACATGGTTTAATTCTCAAGTCTCTGAACAGCTTTTATTCAGTTCTTTACTCAGTCAAGGTATCCATTGGTTTTATTAGATTTTTTTTTTTTTTTTTTTTTGAGTGAGAACTAAATACAGGCTTGCAGACCACCTCTTGTGTGAGAAAATGAGAACTTCAAAAGGGCTGGATGGCCTTTTTCCATTGAGTGATGCACTGCCATCCAGCTCCAAGACATGGATTCAGATATGCCTGATGTCATAAAAATCTCTTCAGTGTTCCCAAAACGTTCTTGATAATTTGGTCCTTCATAGCATGAGCTTTATGATTTAGAGGTGTACTTCTCTGAGCAGCCTTGGAGTAAGGCTTTTCCATCCAGCTTGCAGTGGATGTGGATGTAAATCAGTTTACTTGCTTAAGCTTGTACCACTTATTTATTTTTTACTTTTTTTTTTTTTTTTTTCTGCCATTCCTCAATTTTTAAGTGCTTAATTTTGGTTCTTAGTATTTTGGAAAAAAAATCAGTTTGTAGAGAATACAAGTTAAAACCAAAGGATCCATTCTGCCTGCCATATAGATATGAATTATATATCTATGTGGAAGTGAGCAGAACTAGCCCCTAGCTCAATTGGGCTGCCTTATAGTTAGGGTTAAATTCTGTTCAGGGCTGTACTGAGGTGTGTTTCAAATAATTCAATATTCTACCAGTATAACTTGAGAGCAGATTTTCAGCTCATGAGTTTGATACTGTGTTTGTAAAGCTATGTATTAAGAATACATATATTTCCTGAAAGAATTTTCCCAGTCTGTAATTTTGTTTTGTATGGTTGCTAGCTTACCCTTTACTGTTGAGCTGATCTTTGCTCAGTGGTTTTGTATGAAGAAGATGTTGGGCGTCTTCTGCTTCACTGTTGCACCAGAGATGCATTTGTTTATAGGTTCTGTAAACTCCATAACTTTCACTGTTGCCCTGTGTTAATGAGCATAGGGTCACAATACTTACTTTCCTCATCAGGCTTTATTGGCTATGTCTGTCACGTGTATTTTCAGGAATGCTGGTTGTTAATGAATCCTGCTTTGTTTTAAAATGGTTTCATATATACTGGGATTTGATTTTTTTTTTCTTGTTTTCATACTCTGCTGTTTTCTCTTACTCTCCTTGTCAAGTTCTTGCCATGCATGAAAATGTTCTTAAGTGTCCTACACCAGGCTGCACAGGCCGGGGCCACGTAAATAGCAACAGGAATTCCCACCGAAGGTAAGGATGCCGTCGCTGGACACCAATCTAGAGGGAACAGTGCCTCCGAACTGCAGCCCTTCTAGCAGTCCATTGGTGGGGGGGAGTGAGTGTGTGTCGTTGTTCTGTTCTGAGGATTGACAGATGGTGCTTCGTGTGCTTTATCCATTTTAAAGAGTAACATTTATTCATGTATTTTCTGAGGAGAACGAGTGTGCGTTTGCTGTAGTATGGATGAATTGATCCACAGAAGACATTTTAAGCATCCTTAGCTTTTTGAGTGGACTTTTTTTTCTTTTTGTTTTGATATTTGCTGAACAGCAGTGATACAAAACAAGTGATATAACTCCTCATGGGTGTGTTGCAGGGAGAAAGATTTTGTCAACATCATCAGTCCTAGGACAGAGTTCTTGTTCTCACACTTCACTCTCCTCAAAGATTATTTTCTAGTGCATGAAAAAATCTACTCTAATCCTAAATTATTGGGATTCTTTAATACATGAGAAACGACATTTTAAATACACAGGTGTTAGCTTTCTTACTGACCAGTCTCAACCCTGAAGTACTTATTCAGCTAAAATTGAATGAGAATCTTGGCTGTTTAAGAAAGGTTAAGATTGTCTCATTATATTTAAAAATGAGAAGGCAGAATTATTAGAAGTAACTAATCTAGTAAAACAGAAAAGATCAAGGAAAAAAGCAACTTTTCCGTAGTTTCCTGAGTTTAGTAATAAATTCTTAGGGAGCGGATAATAATTGCAAATTAAATTCTGTCAAACAAATTTTGAAAATGTTACTTTAGCATTTCGCATGTCATAATTTTTCCCACAGAATAATAATAAAATCTTGCCTATTCCTTTACAATTTTAAAAATCCAGAAAATGTGGATAAGAGGGTAAAAGGAGCTGTGCAATATTCCTGTTACTGAATTACTTTTTACTGTTAATTGTAGCATGAAGGCTTAAGGGAGTACAGGTACTTGACATTCAGTCTCATCAAGCCCTGGGTTACTACAGCCCCTCATATCAGCTGCATTTCCCCCCAAAGACTCTTGTGGGTACCAGCCTTTCTGCAGTAAGCTCTGGTACCCCTTCTCTGCAGTGATGCTGCCAGTAGATGCAGCAAAAACCTCTGAGAAGGAAGGCTTTATGGGAATTACTGCTGCTCGAAGCAGCATTCACTTCTGGTTGAATATCCAGTAGAATATTTGAGGCGTCTGAGGAAGAGCATGTCAGTGGAGCGCAGCTGCCCCCTGGCATGGCTCCAGAGCTGCACAGAGATCCCTCACCCTCTGCAGAACTAGGGCAGTGAGGGCGAGCAGGGGGGAGCACTCTGCAGTCTGTGCTCACCTCTTTCTGCAGCTTTTGGGGCATTTTTCTCTACTACACTTTTTTTCTTTTTTTTTTTCCCACTTATTTCCTGTTAAGAAGGGAACATCTGGGAATGCACTGATTTGCCTTTCTTTTTAATTTCTATTCCTGTGGAGAGCACAGAGAGCTGATCACATAAGCATGCAATAGACTAGGACAAGGAAAGGAACCCCTCCATTGTCAGGTCACAGGGTTTTACAGCTTCACTAAGAGCACCATCTGCTGGCATCAATGTATTTATTTTTCACAGTTCTAAATCTTTTCCATAAGAATCAGACTTACTGTTGCCACTTCAGCATTCGCAAATTTAATTGAATTTTCAGTTCAGAAAGGCTTTTGATTTTACATCACCTACTATTAGAAAGCATACTTTAGTGGCTGAAATTCATGAATAAACACTAACAGTTGACATAGAGATTAAACAATCCAAGGCAAAATTTTGCTCTCATTTATATGCCTAGCAAAAAGATTGAAGTTAATGGAGCTGAATGAGGTGTGATGCGGCACAAGATTTGGCCTATATGATGTTGTCATTTAATTGTCTTCAGGAACCATTTCATTGGCAACATTTGTAGCTGCATAAAGGTCACAAGTCTGCTAGCACAGCTGCACAGTAGATTCCAGTTTATATTCTCCTCTCCTACTGGTATGTTCTCTGGCTGACATCCATGAATAATCTACCCATGTACTGTGAGAGAAGAAGAGCAGATGTAAGATTTACCATGCAACTTTGAAAGCAGAAGAAAGGAAGTCTATTCTAGAGAAAACACACATGACCAAAACATTTTTGGAAACCCTTTTCCTTCAGATTCTTCCTGATGCTGGCTAAGGAGGAGAAGGAGTAATTGGATCAGTGCTATAATGTGAAACTATGCAGGACAAGACAATTAAATTTCCTTTCTGTAATTGCAGCCTCTCTGGATGTCCTATTGCTGCAGCAGAGAAACTGGCTAAAGCTCAAGAGAAGCATCAGAACTGTGATGTGTCAAAATCAAACCAGGCATCAGATCGGGTTTTAAGGTATTAGAAATCACTATAATACTTATTCTTATGCAGAATTCATCACACATTCACCTAATCTGAGAATTTATATTTATATACATTGTATATACATATATATCTCCTTAAAAGAAGAGTTAGAATTAGGGCTTCTGGATCCAATTCTCACAGTATATTTTTCCCACTCAGTTTTCATGGGGGAGGGTTGGTAATTATTTTGGCAAATACATGTAAAGCTGAAAAGCTCATTTTTGTCTTAGGCATTGTTTGGTGTAAAGATGACTGCTGGAGTGCAAAGTCTAAGAACAGTGTGAAAAAAGTTGGTATCTTTTGGGAATAAACTAATATTTACCGGTAAGTCTTGGTTTTTTCAGCAGGCTTTTACTAGTAAATATCAGTTTAAATTAAACCAGAAGCCCTATGTGCATTACCAAACTGGTAGTACACCTTTTGGCAGGACACTTGGAAAAGTACCAGCTTAGATTCCAAATTAGCATCAAGCTTAGTTCTTTGTCTCTGTTCCCCCCATTCTCTGTCAGGAAGGACAGAAAGAGAGAAAAATTGTCCTAAATTTTCATATGGAAAGGACCTTGAACTAATTTTATGTGATTATACCCCTTTTCTTCATCCATGAAGGATTCTGCGTTTATCTGAAGTTGTATCCAGCTTTGTGCTATTGTCTTCTCTTTTGAGATATGTGGGTGGAAAAAATATTTCTGAGGAGCTGAAGTGTGAAGGATGCATGTAAAGCAATCAAACTTCTGCATGATTTTACCAGCCTTATGCTGATGATGCCCCAAAAGCTGCAGAATTTCTCCATGGATACTGCAATATCTGTGGGCTGGGATAGGTACATCCCTCCCAGCTGCCTCAAAGAGCGTGGAGGAAGTGCTGCAGCTTTAGTTCCCAGAATTTCCTACTTATCCCATAAGTTTCTTAGTCTTTAGCTGTCTTCTAGATTTAAGAACTGATTGGCCTACTTGAAGTTTTGTACTGTGTTATCAACACCATTCTTTGAATATTCTCTTTAAAGTTCTTCTAATCTTGATGATCTTTTCAAAAACCAGCATTTCCATGAAGCTGGGAATGTAGAATTTTGCTTCACATCTACAGAAAATTTTTTGTCATTCCTGCTGACCATGCTCTCCTTCCACAGATTGTTTTTGATGGGATTTGTCTTAACGGCCCCCAATTCAGTTTGCACAGCTTGGCATACAACATCCCCCAGAGGTTTCTTAGAGAAGAGTTCTTCATGTCCCATTAGTAAGAAAACTTCACTCTTTGAGGAAATAAAACAATTTCTCACTTGATGGAAAAAGACAGATCAAAAATGCAGTGGCTTTTACCACTGCTTATTACAGAGAAGCCGCTGAAGTCAGTTTCCATAGAAGGCAACTGCTCAAAGGCGGCATCCAGTTTGCTGGCAAACTCCCTAGGATTTTTCTGCAATCTTAACTTCACTTGTGAGCTGCCTTTTGTTTCAGGTTTTATAGGCAACTCAGATAATTCTTTCATCTTGTCTCATGCTTCCCTTTTACCTTTAAGTCATTGAAGTATTTAAGATGAACTTGGCAGCTATTTATAATATTTGCATGCAGGCAATTGATGGGCAGACAGAGATGTTTTAAGAGTAAATCTTGAATATTTGTCTTCATTCCAGTTTCCATCGCACCTGCATTTGAAAGTTCTTACTTAAAAAGAAATCAAATTCATAGGACTTTCATTCCAGTGAACTTTTGGATTTGCATCAAATTTTCTGGATCTGAATTGCAGGTTTTTGGCTAAATATAGATTATCTTGAAACGGGATCAAACCATTATTCATATCAGCTCATTGTATAAATAAGCCCACTGTATTTTTTGAGGAAGAAGTGTCTAAAGGAATGAGCATACATAAATCAAAGGGAATAGTATGACTAATATGATTTTTGGGTGAGCTTTACATAAATATTCTGAATAAATCCTATGAAAATAAATTCATTCAGAAAAACATGATATAATATTCAAAACCTATTTCTTATTATTGATCATATTTCACTTTTTTATTCAGCATGATGATACTTCTGATTTCAACTGAATTTATGTTCTTATGATTGTTCCTTCCATTTCCTCTGGTTATAAATGCAGTAAAAACAAGAAAAAAAGAAGAAAAAAAATTTACATGCTTCTTGATCCCAGCAGAAGCACCTCAGGTGTGCTGTTCATCATTCTCACCTCCTGCTAAATGGAGCAGGTAGATATGCAGCACTATGTAGCAGTTGCTTCCTACAACCCAGTCATGTAACACTTTCTTATATCAGTAGGATTTGAGGATCTGACCTTCGTTTTCCTGCTTTGTGCTGATGAATTCTGTGTCCCCATGCAGAAGATGGTGAGACAGTGGAGTTCACTTCAGCATTATTTCGCTGAGCTCTCACAAGTTTCTCAAATGGACGAATACCATCAATCAGGGCTTCTTTTCACTGTCGTCCCGCATCCTAAATGAAAGAGACATTTAAATGAAACAGTTTTATTTTGTATTCATTCTCAGGACCTTCCTTGAGGTGTGCATCTGTGTGTCAGGAATCACAGTTCCTGCCAGAACCTTGCATTTAAGGATGAGCAGGACCTGCAAGGCAGCAGCTCAGAGTCAACAGAGCTTCTGAGATTCTTCTCAAGATGAACATGGATTTGTATATTGAAGGAAGAAACATTGAAGGAATAGTTCCTTTTGAAAGCACAGAGGAAAACAGCATACAACTCTGTTGGAAGAAATTTGGAGGAAACTCCATATATTAGGTGGAGCTTCCAGATCTACTTTTTCTTTTCAATATTTAGAGAATTTTTCCAAACTTCTTCTGTCAGTCCACTTGCCCCTCTTTAATTCACCTCCCAAAAGAAAAAATGTTTGCTATGTGATGCAATTACCTGGGAAAAGGGAAACCCTGAAGTATTTTAAAACAGAATTTTAAAATACTTTTAGCAGCAGGATACATTTAGTGGTATTAGAATTAATTTTGTCTAGGCTTTTTTCAAGGAAATAAATATTGTTTGTCTGCTGAAAATAACCAAACTAAAGAAATTCAATAATATATTTCTGTCTCTTGAGTACGAGAAATAACTAAGATTTTCTAATCTGAACTATAAATTATGCACAAACAGAGTAAACTGAACTGCATCTAACAAACTGTACATATCTTTAATTTCTAGGCCCATGTGCTTTGTTAAGCAATTGGAGATCCCTCAGTATGGCTACAGAAACAATGTCCCCACCACCACACCCCGCTCCAACTTGGCCAAGGAACTAGAGAAATACTCTAAGACTTCGTTTGAATATAACAGTTATGACAACCATGCCTATGGCAAGAGAGCCATAGCTCCCAAGGTGCAATCCAGGGATATATCCCCCAAAGGATATGATGGTAGGAGGTGCACACTCTTATACATGAGAGACAAGTTTGCAGTTAATCATGTTGTTGTATATGTAAACATCATACAAATAAGACATGTTTTCATGTTCATACAGTATTATGAGGAATGCTATCATATGTAAATTATTTTAAAGGCCTTTTTTAAAAAGTGTTGTTTTATACGGTGCTTGCTTCAGGATTGTTGCACTGTTAAAAGGCATCTCCAGCTATTAAGCTCCTGGGATGTATTGAGAGGGCAATAAAAGCTAAGTGGTAGAGGTAATGTTCTTATGTTACTGTCTGGGAGACCTGGCCTCAAGGGTCACATTAGGATTCTCACCTCCATGCAGAAGTGTAGGTAACCCAGAAAGATAACATACTTGCTTTGTGGGGATATGGAAGTAGAAAACCTGGGCCTCACTGAGCTTAGGAAATCACTGCTACATACTTAAAGAGGCATTTTTTGTTTATTTTTTCCTCACAAATACCCTGGTTGAATTCTTTGGAAAACCTACCATACTTAACATCGTTATGAGAAGGCTGATACTGTCAGTTCAGAAGACAATGGATGGGATCAGTCAGGCAAGGGGTTTTTTATTAGGGGAGAAAAATGAACTACAGGATAAAGAAGGATTATAGCTTTTGAAGACATCAGGAATTTTTCAGAACAATACATTTATATATGCNTTTTTTTTCTTGTACACTAGCAGTTTATTTTTTGGTTGAAATATCTGCTACTACTCAGTGACTACTATAAGACATTTCAGGCAGGTGTCAGACTTTTTGTTTAAGAAAACAGAAAGAAATGTACTATACAGAACAATTTATGCTATTGCCTGAACACAGACTGACATTTGAAAGTAGTTAAGTGAAGAAAGAGAAAATTACTACAGCTCTTGCCTTCATGTGTTTGATATTTTGGATATTTTCCTTTCTCATAGAATTAACAGACGTATTCTTGCACTATAGCAGAAAGGAAGAGGGTTGTGAAAGGAAACCTATTTTTAGTAAAAAAGCTTTCATTTTCTTCATACCTTCATCTTATTTGTCTCTATCAGAATAAGGGCTTGAAGAGAATTAAAAGTAAAGTAGTAACTGCAACTGTGGTTAGAAAGGTAATGAATATACATTAGTATAAGGTAAATTAGGTATTGAATATTGTATATATATTCTGTCTACTCTTGCAGAAAGGAAAGCATCACAATACTGCTGGGGTTCCTGTGAAAAAGCTTATTTTCAGATCAAATTACTGATGCATAAACAACTTACATATATTTTTCTCATTTAAGGCCCCTTTTTCAATAAATAATGACAAACTTCACTCTTTCTCCCAAACCACCAGAATTTGAAAATATTTGTAACATTAAGCACAAGTTACAGTGGCCTTAAAATAATAGAAGGTTATGCTGATACAGGTCACTGTCTTTATGCACCCTTACCTTCCTTTGATATAAATAAGAGTTGTTCTGGGCTATAGGACGGCTTCAGAGCTCAGTAATGTGAGCAGAAGGGACTGAGGGACACAGCACACGTGTGCTCCATGCTGGTGCAAGAGGTGGGGGAGCTCTGGTGCCCTCGGAACAACGGGAGCCCATTAAAGCTGGAGCAGGCTGGTGGGCAGGCAAAGGCTGCTGGATGGCTTTGTTCCATCGTCCTGGCTCTACCGGGGGCAGCGCACACTACACCTGCTTCTGAGTGATGTGTGAGCTGTTTGGCCAGACCTGCCAACATCATCCCAGAGGTGGGGTCTTGTTTGTGTTTTTCCTTTCCCTGTTAGTGATTTTCATGAAACCTCAATATTCACATCTGTCTGGAATTTCAGAAGTACTCCAACATACTTGGCTTGAATTGGCTCAGGAAAATCAGTTGAATTCTTAGAAGGATGAAGCAAAGTCCTGGCCACACTGAAATTGTTAAAACATTTTAGCACTAACTTTCAACGGAACGAGGATTCTACTGACAGTTATTATAAATAACTGAATATGAAGGAGATTTCAGCAAGAGACTCTTCATTTAAAAGGGCCACTCCAAAACCATAACAGTATTTTTAGGTGGATTTTATTTGTATTAAAAAAAATATTATTGATACTAAAGACTTCATGGAGGTCCAGAGAGCACAGCTATTATGTATGTCAGCAAAGCATGTTTATACAAAAGCAAATTCAGACTTCTGAAAAGTCATCCTGAAAAACCCAAAAGTACATCTAAGGCTTTGGGGGGATTGTGCAGGTAAACAGTGCTTTAGTTCTGGCTATCTGAGAGAAGTGGTCTTAAGGAAATGAAAAATCAATAGCTTCACATCTCACTTCTTTTTAATTGTCAGCTAGTACAGTATTTTCATCATCAGAGAAAGGGATTATGTCTTCAGTGAGTGTACAGTTGGGAGTGGCAGGAACATAAATAGCTGATTTGAATTGTTTCCTTGATACTTTTTACAGTGTGTTTTACTAAAAAACAAACAGAAATTGTATACTTTAGATTGTTGGGTAGGGTGATCTAATAATTCTTGAGAATTGTTTTTGGCAGGGGCTTTTATTTTTGGGCTTGAAACCAGTTGCATAGTGTATTGGATGCTGGGCTTATGGTATACAGCAGAAAAGATGAGAAAAACTGGATGCAGCAGGAAGTGGTGAGGCAACATTTTCAGTTGCTTAGGTGATGGCAGGAATTGTTATCATCCCACCAATAGTCCTGGGTCATTCTATCAAAACACTGAAAAAAATGTTATGAGTGGGATTCGTCTGACCATATCCAGATCTTTATAATGTCATTGACAGCTGAGTTTGGCACCCCTTTCAGATTCAAGAAGGATAGATAATTCTCTGATTCAGTTCATCTTTTCCTGAAATGCTTATTTAAAACTGGTCAGGTGAATCATGTTATGATTAGACCTGAAAGTTCCTATTTTTTTCCACTGCCTGTATAGGAAGCCTATAATGACTAGGTCAGGTATCTGATATTAGATGAGATGAATCTTTTCTTGTGCAAGTCAGAAAAAGTGTTGAAACTGTAATTAATTTACTAAACAACTAAAACATTCAGTATTTAGACCACATGGGGGATGAAGGTGCCTGGGCAGAACTGAATTCCATTCCAAATACCTTCCTTTTATCTTTTTTTTCTGTTTGGGATCGCTCCCATTGCCCCATTGTTAATTAGTGAGGGAAGCCTTTAGACTCTGAGAGGTTCTCTGTAATCAGCCCCCCAACATATCTGATGGAAGCCCAGTTTGGGTGTGCAGCTGGTTAGACCTGTGTCTGGTTTTAATGGGGAAGATGTTCTTCACATTTGGTTTCACTCTGGATTACGAATCATAGGTGGACTGCAGAGCTTCATAAACCTGGTGCCACAGGGGTGGGCATTGTATCAAGCAGAACAATCTGGTATTGAAACATTGCAGTTATCCCTTCATTAGTGAACAGATTGATTTGATCAGTTACAAATTGATGATCTTTGTTTCTCCTGAAAAGCTAATGTGAAACGAACAGTCTGGGTTATGTGACTCACCTTCAAAGGTACAGCTACAGTAAAGATAAGCATGGCCATTTCTCTCTAAGTAAGTTTGGCTTAAATTATTGGTAATCTGGAAGCTAATAATTGTGTAGCATGCGTATAGCACTTTACATCTTCAAAGTGTTTTGCAAGTGAATCACAACACGACTAAATTTTAGAAGCAACTTTCTGTTTATAGCAAAAATTAATTCAAGGGATAATGTAGTTTGACCAAGGCCACAGAGGAGTCCATATCAGAGTCTGCATGAGTTTCTGGTGGTTAGTCCTATGTATAAAAGCTGACTCTTTCCCTCTCTCTCTTTAGCACACATTCTCATATACATATATATATATATATACAGTTTCCCATGTAATATGTCTCTTATGTCTGTCTAAATGTGACCTGCTATAACAACACTAACATTTTTTGAAAATTACAAAAGTCTTATTTGTTCCTATGATTTTTGAAAGATATTTCTAATTTGGCAAGTTCAGTGGTACAGGGTGCTTGCTGTGTTAGCATAACGCAGTGGAAACTGAATTATTCAATTATTTGCTTCCTTAAATGTAGGAAAATTCTTGCGTGTCTTGGATACTGTAACAAAGTAACAATGGATAAATGCTAAATTTTTAATGACCACCACTGACTACTATATTAATAATGAATCTCTTGAGGAACAGTTCACAAATTTATTATTAGTAGATAGCCTGCTAGTGTAGTGCTACTCTGTGTTCAAAACAAAAAAAATGTGATGAATGTTTAGCATTCACTTCACTTAAAAAAAAATCACACCCTGTGCATTATGTGGCTTTCCTGAGAAAACTCCATCTGTTATGATTTAAGTGAAACACTATTTCCTTTGCAGTAAAAATAATGCCATGATTTTTTTTTCAGTTTTTAGAGAAAGGAAGATGACATAAGCTCTAGCAGAGAGATTTTGCTTTCAGATTCTTCTTTTGAACCCTGCCTGCCTACCAAAGCAGCCCATGGTTCACAAATGGGCTGTGCTTATGGGAGCAGATTATTATATGTATGTCTGTTCAGACAAATACAACTGAGAAGCCTGGCATTTAAATGGAGCCCATCACGGAAGAGCTCTGTGTAGGGCCTGACCTTTTTTGTATTGCTCTCTAATCAGCATGCTAGTTGGTTATTGTTACAGTGTGCTATAAGGTATGATCTCTGCAGTATGCATTTCCATCTTAAGGGGAAGTAGTTGCTGTAATATGCATGGATGTATCCTCTGACCTCGACTTCTATTTTTTTCTGAAAATACATAAACTTCTACCTTTTGGAGACGAGCTCACACTTTCTTGCATTTTTATAAATGCTTTTAAAACAGCTCATCTGGGAAGAGGGTTGGGGAAATAAGTGGGCTAACAGGGTTGCTTTCCCTTACTGCTGTAATACCTTTGGCTGCAAGGAGCATTACTTAAGAGCAGCAATAGTGCTGCCTTGTGTTTAGATAGGCTGACGTGAGCACTGGCAGTGCTCTGGCTCTTCTGTGACCACCTGTGGCTTGTGAGTCAGAGCACAGCTGGGCATCACTGTGGGAGCAGGGAGGGCTGTCTTTGGTCCTCACTGGCTTTATGAAGAGTTGTAGGTTCTCAGGTTGTTTGAAGGGGGGGTGGAGGGAATTTTTCATTTGTACCTGTTGCCATTTAAAGAGCTCCTGCCCTTGTGCAAGTCATGGTAAAACTAACACATGACAACCACCTTTTTTCTCCTGTCATGCTGCTGTCTTTGAGATGGCCAGTGCCATAATATTTGCCTGTGGTATAGGAGGAAGTAAAACTTTTAGGAAGCGTGGGGTGTTTGAGGACATATGGGTGGTGCTGTGGCCCAGAGGCCAGGCTTATCAGCCTTGCAAGTGGGTTTGATCTCCAGTGAGTCTGGGGAGTCCTAAGCTTTAAACTAACAGTTCCTTGTGTAAATAGGGAAAGATTCGGTAGTGTTACATTGCCTGTCATTAATAAAAATGAATGAGCTGAGCAGATTGTACCTTCTGTCTGACTATATATGTGGGGTAAAAGCAGTGTTTCTATGTTTTTATTGTTTTATAAATTCAGCCTGTTTGTCAGAACAATTCATGATCATGTCATGCAGATTTTTACAGGAGGTTATTTCATACAATCTCACATGTGTAGCATATATAATTCACAGACAGAAATCAAGAAATACAGCCATCATTCTTATTGCGGGCTTTTTTTTTGGCATTGGTTACTGTTCCTCATTATAAATTTCACCTCCAGCAGTTTGTTTTCCTCTTCACTTATGCAGAATGCTCCTTCTTTTGAGTCATCCTTGTCATATTTCTTCCCACAGCTAAACGCTACTGTAAGAATTCAAGTCCAACCAGCAGCACAACAAGCAGTTATGCCCCTAGCAGCAGCAGCAATATGAGTTGTGGTGGAGGCAGCAGTGCCAGCAGTACCTGCAGCAAGAGCAGCTTTGACTATACTCATGACATGGAGGCAGCACACATGGCTGCTACTGCTATTCTGAATCTCTCCACCCGCTGCAGGGAGATGCCTCAGAACCTCTCCACTAAGCCTCAGGATCTCTGTGCAAGGGTAAAAATTAGTAAATCTGTTTGTTGATGAAATTTCTCTTAACTGTATTTGCTCTGTGACCCTAATTGAAAGAAAAGCTTTAGTACATCTTGTCTTTTTTTTTTTTTTTCCCCCTCAAAATTAACATAATCTGGCAGCTCTGCTAAAGCAGGGAGAAAAAAAAAGGAATAGAAATATACAAATTGCTCACAAGTATCACAGGAAATCGTGATGGTTTTATAAACTAATGATACAGATACCATGTACTCTTTTGTCTCTTACTATAATTATAAAAGATGTATGGATTGCTCAAGTGGTATTAATTTCACTACTGTTTCAGTATTGGGGTTTTTTGCAAAATGCAGTGTGGTTCATACATTTTGTGAAATGGCTAAGATTTGACTGCATTTTCATTTAAAGGTCACAAATAGGACCTAAGCTTGTAAGATCTCTGCTGTGTAGAGAAATCTGTGGTGCTATATATTACAATTTCTGGCCTGTCTGTGATACCAGAGTCCTTAAGTCAATGCATAATACATTTGAAATGAACAAATGCTCCAGTACTGGTGACTTAAAAAGTGCATAATAGTCTTGCAGAGTGACTGATGTTCTGTATGTTCATAGAGCCTCAGTATATTATAAAATGGTCATACAGATACAAATAAAAGCTTTTGTCATTAAACTTTCCGTATTAACGAAGTGCACTATTTGTTAAAGATTTAGGAGATTTCATTTTTAACTTTAATGTTTTGGCTCTGTTAACTGTTCAAAAATGAGTGTTTAACATGAACAAGCAGACAGGACAGTGCTGCCTACAGGAGACCACTAGATGGCCGAGCAGACAGATGCAGTGCAGAGGAAACATTTTTATTGTGCTTGTAGAGAGGTTTTGAGCTGGCAGACATGTTCTGTTCTTCTCCTATAGAGAAAGGTTTGCCTTCCCTTATTGTGAAAACTGCCTCATGTTATGATCATTCATAACAAACTAAACCTGTAGCAGTAAGTATTAGTAATAATCATGCTCTAAACCAGAATGGACTTTGTTTTCAAATGCTGTTTTTTGTATTAGTTTATTTAATATTGTTCAAGGGGGAAATCTCTTTCTGTCATGTAAATAAATGCAGTTCTTCTCTGCTCAGTAGGATGGGAGAAGTTGGAATACGGTGCTAAAAATCTTTTGCGTCTAAGCCAGAAAGGGCCTCTTTCCTAATGTGTTGCTGTATTGCGACTGAAGGAATGAATCTGAGGAGATAAATACTTTCTAAATTAAATTAGCTGGATAGCAGCAACTAGATATAAGCTCTAACAAAAGGCAGTAATTCAGAAAGAGAGATTTGCATTCACAGTTGTTTCCTGCAGCTCTGTTGTTACTCAAGAGGAAAGAAAGTCACCAGACAAACAAGAAGTCATTCAGATTCATATTCATTTTGAAACCAAATTTCTCATGGAACACATCATTTTGGGAAAGATGAGGGATTCTCTATGGGCATTTTTATCTTATCTGTCCTTAGTTTTTAAATTTTATATTCATTGTAAGATATCTCATTTCTCCTTATCTAATATAATAGACAACACTTGTTTGTTTCTGTAAAAAAGCCCCATACTTGTCGCATTTTTCACAGTACCAGGTGTCACAGAAATTGGCACAAATTATTATCAGGATAGATAAATGAATTGTTAATATGTGTTCATCTGCAGGGAAGGAGCTGTGAAACTAAAATGCATTTCCTCATTGACAAATGGTGTTCAAAAGGACTTCTTTTGATACTCTACCTCCCTGTTTAATTTTCTGACATTATCTATTCAAGCATTGACTGCTAATGTAAAAGAAAAAAAAAAAGAAGGAAAGATTATTTTATGTTAGGTGGTTTTTGTTTCTCTAATCACCCAGACAGATGCCAGGGTTGAAAACAAGAATTAGGCAGGTGTTACCTCACAGGTTACTTCACCTGTCACAGAATGAATCAAGAGCATAAAGACAATGGCAAGAAAATACATTTAGAGCTTTCTCCTTTATATATCACCTATGTTCTGGGTGGTAGGAGGGGTACTGAAGACTCTCCAGTTTCCCCCCAAACATCATATTAACCATACAGGAAGAAATCTACTTTAACAGCATTAATGTTGTATAACAGCATCATGCTATGTGTAGGAGGGGGCTCAATGCTTACAATCTATACAGGATGGAAAAGCATTTTATCATTCTGCTAGGCAATCAGATTGAAGAAGAGGTAGCAGTTTGCCAGGGTGAAGCTGAATTAACAATATTTTTTTTATTTTGACAGAATCCTGATATGGAAGTCGATGAAAATGGGACGTTGGATCTGAGCATGAACAAGCAGAGGCAGCGAGATGGTTGCTGCACCATTCTGACCCCACTGGAGCCAATGTCCCCACAACGACAAGCCGTGATGAACAACCGGTGTTACCAACTGAACGAGGGTGACTGCTGGGACTTGCCAGTGGACTACACTAAAATGAAGCCAAGTAGGATAGATGAAGATGATTCCAAAGAGATTAATGTATGTCTTTTTCATCTATATAGTGCTTGTTGCAGTCTAATTTTGGTAAATCATTAATTTTCTGAAATTTAGAGGGAAATAGGAAGCAAAATTAGTATGTGACAAAACCAGTGATTTTCTACAAAAAGGACTTTTCTGCTGGTTAATCTTTAGGACTATATCATGCTGGCACACATCTGATCTGTGACTAAGTTCCATGAGACAACATTTGAACCATGAATGTGAATCATGTTTTCTAACAGCATCATCTTGTTAACAAATATTTTCTGCAGTAAAGATGTTTTGCTATATCCAGATTATGTTACTTTGTATGAGCAAGTTGACATAACCGTGCAATACTGGGATAATCAGCTCTGAACACAAGATAGTCTCCTGAATTTGAAAACCATAAATGATGTGCTGAGTATTTGAAAGCATGTATTAGGTAGAAATCAATTTAAACAAAGCAGCAGAGTATAATGTATACTTTCAACTATTTCAACTGATCTTCTAGATTACTTTCATGCTCATGATAGCTCTGTGTAAGGACCTGTATTAATTGCTTTCAAGCACACAAAGAAAGGATATAAGGAACCAGTGTTACTTTTCTGCTTACAATACCAGGACAGCAGAAAAACCATTTAAACAGAAGAGACAAATAAAGAAAACATGTCAGTGAATTTTTATTACTTTTCAAAACAGAATAGACAGGACACTGAAGAGGTCTGCTGACAAGAGGTGCCACTGCTTTTTTCTGTCAGGTTTTAACCCTTATCCATTCTGCGGCTTAAAATCCTACACTCAATTCAATTTAGTTGTTTGAGGACTTCTAGAGATTGATTTTTCTTGGTTTATAGCCAAAAATTATGCTAATCATTTGTGTGTAGCGCATCTCTTGCCAATTTTAATTAAACCATAAAACTATCCTCAGTATCCTTGAAATATTTAACGAAGTGGCATTCTCACTAGATATCCTGAATGCATTCTAGCTTTGGTGATACAGTTTTGCTATTAATGTCACTGAAGTTGGCAGGAAATCTGTCACTATCAAGGAAATGTGAGGTAAAGCAGCCTGTTTTTTTCAGAGTAAGAACTCCCTACTTCTACTATGTTGTTTATAGCACCATCTGCAGGAATCCCTGAATCCCTGCATTCAGCCACTGCATTTCAGAAACAGATAAATTTGAATTCCTGAACATCACTAAAGTTAATTACAAATTATATCATTCTGTCTTGCCAGACAGATCCATTGAGCTTGGTCCCAGACTGAGCTTCTGTGTGTAGTTGTTATGGTTTCTTCTTTCATCCTTGAGATGTTCTAAATCCTTGAAAATGCTATTTAAGATGGCTTTTTGATGCATAAGATACTGCATTTAGTCATCTTTTTAGCCTTTCCTCTGCAGAAGAACTGCAGCGACTTTAGGGAAAAGACCTTAGTCTTTAGAGAAAAATAATATGACAGCCATAGAAAAAGCTGGAGTTTTTCCTTTTAATTTTTCTTGTAAAAAAATTATGTATTTCACTTACTGTGAAGTCTTCATCAGAATATTCAAATAGTATTCAAAAGTTTAGTACGTGAAAGAATATAAAATAATTTCATTAATTTTCTCTGTCAGAATAAGATAAGAAGGAGATACTATGTGATGATTCTGCTTTGCTTTTTTTTTGTAAGTTGTGACCTTATCTAGCTGAAATTAATGTGTATATATTTGCCTGTAGCCGGAAGATTTGGATCCTTTCCAAGAGGCACTTGAAGAAAGAAGGTATCCTGGTGAAGTTACAATCCCAAGTCCTAAACCCAAATACCCTCAATGCAAAGAGAGCAAAAAGGATTTAATAACGTAAGCATAATGTGAGGTGAAATTATTTATCTCCTTTTAACTTTTTCCCTCTTTGTCTTTTTTTAAACCAACGAATACATATACGCCTTGCAGTATGAGCATGCAACATTTGCAGCATATAAATGTTTCAAACTGCCAGTTAAGTAAAGTGATAAGCTAACGTGTATTTGCTTGTTCTTAATGATGCTATATTGTATTGAGACGCCATTTTCATTTAAACCTGTTCATTTTGCAGCTTTTCGATTAGGATGCTTAAAACCCCTTGCAGTCATTGCAGCTAAACTGGAAACAATGAAACTTTTAAAAGTTTTTTTTTAAACATACTTACTATTTTGGCTGTTTTTGTTTTTGTTTGGTGGCAGATGTCCAACACCAGGGTGTGATGGGAGTGGTCATGTGACTGGTAATTACGCCTCACATAGAAGGTGTGACTTCATTTTTTTCATGGTGGATTCTGTCTTTTCAATTTATTGTTTTCAGCTTACCTCAACAATGCTGTCAAAGTAAAACGTTGAACTATGTGTTAACCCTTTGAGTAATACATGTTGATCTTAAAAGCATGCTAATTTGTGTGTTGTATAAACGTCTTTTATTTTTAAATAGATTACTAAAATTTCCAAAGTATTCCTTAAGCATTTAAGTAGTTAACCCAGGAATCTCCAATATTTTTGTTATATTTTTCTAGTTCATAGAGAAACAAACAAACAAACAAGAACATTTGCAGTATGTAATTTTGGAAGTAATATTGATAACTGAATATATTCAGAGGGTTAACTATATTACGGAATTCAATATTACAGCACTTGCCCCATCGCTTTTCTGCATTACAAACTTTTACTTTTTTAATTTTTATGTTGTGTTTGTTTGGGAGTGTTCAGGTAATAAGAAGATTAACATACTTGTATGTCCTGCCATGTCTTACAGTTTATCTGGCTGTCCCTTGGCTGACAAAAGCATTCGGAGTATGCTGGCCACAAGCTCACAAGAACTCAAGTAAGATTTAAAGAACAAATATTTTCTTTATATTTTCTTTAAAAATATTTATTTGACCGCAAATTGTGTAAAGTTGTATCAGAAATTAGAAATACTGTCTGGAGAGCTGCTGCAGAAGAGGCTGATCCAGCTTGGAACATGCACTGAAGTCTCTAGAAATTCCCTACAGGGGGGCTCTGTACATAAGTCTGTTGACCTAGTATGTCCTTTTGTGTGTCCATTAGGTGGCAGGGATGGACAAAAGACAGAACTTCTGGAATTTCATCTTAATGTTTGAATTCCTATTCAATTTTTTTCTGAACTTTGAGTTACTAGTTAGAACAGAAAATTCCCATACAATTAGACTGATGAAACACTTCTGATTACACAAGCAGTAAAGCACTGCAGTTTCTCAGACACAGTTGGAGGGAAAACAATTTGTTTTTCCCAAACGCTTGCATAATTTTCCCCAGGTTCGTAACATTGCTACCAGCCTAATGCATTTTCTCATGTGACTATGTTTTTTTAATGTTTACTTAGTTATCCCCTGATTAAAATGAGTTCTTTACCATTCCTTTACCATTTCAGTTCTTTGGGTTAAGAATTTTGAACAATGAATGTTAGGGAATCATGAGATTTATCTTTGCTCTGTCTTCCTGCACATATGCTCTGTGTGGAAGCATTTATTAGTGCTGTGACAGACCGGTGCTCCTGAGCTGGTAATTTGGTTAAGATGGAAAAATGTTCACAAGAAATGAGGAAAATTCGATAGGGAAAGTATGAATGAATACCTTATGCTGCCATACTGCTTAGCAGTATTCTGACTTTACGATACATTTCTTGAGTTCAGTAAATACAATGATTAAAAATACCAGACAAGTCTTGAGGTAAACCATGGGCAAAATAAGAAAGCAAGCATGAGAAAACTGCTGGAGTAAGATTGCTTTCTAGTTCTACCTAATCTAGTTGCCAGAGGTAAACAATACATGCAAAATTTACATCTGATTTCCCACAAAGTAAAAAATAGTATTTTGAAACTTTCAGTTTAGGTCATGGTGATATGTGCTGCCAGAAGAACATGTTATAGGCAAAATGGGATGCAAATGAGATCAGGGAAAATTTTTAAGTATTAAGAGTAAAAGACATGCACACCTCAGGGAAACTCAGATTTGGAGCTGGATTTTGGGTTGGGATGGGTCAAATGGTAGTAGTTTGAGGAAATGTGGATATATAAGCAAAACACAGTCAAGACTCTCGAGGCAGCATGAATATTTTCAGCAAATACTTCGCTGTTTTATCCCTTTATAAGGTTTCTACTTATCTTAGGAAGCTGTTTCTGAATTACTTCATCTCCTCTGCTTTTCTCAAACATCTGCAGTCAAGGCTGCCTGGTTGAAACCAGGAAGAAAAAAATCCCAAAACACCTAAACATGAGATCCCACTTCTATGTCATGCCACTCTCTCTACTTATTTCAAGCTTTTCGTAAGCAAAAAGCAAGATTAAGTTAAAGTAATATTTTAGGTTTAAAATCTATTTTTTATTATTTATTAGCATAAATTATTAATTTATCAGTTATCATTATACTAGTTGAACACATAAAACTCTCCTAAGTTTCAAAATGACAGAATTTTAAGCAGGCTTACTTAACTCAGTTCTCTTTTGTATTTGCATTATATGGCAATTCTTTGCTTTCTGATCTTATATTTTTCCACAGGATAACAAAGTAAATCATTGCACAGGACAGATAGTAATCATTGCAAAAGCAACTAATTAATTTCTTCTCTTTTCCTTTGTTATCCCATGTGAGTCCCTGTGTGTTATTCACACCGGTTTTCTCAAACTGCCCTCTGAAGATAGACCTATTAATTCACTCACACATTTGTCACTACCATCACATCTGAGTATTTCCCAATTAATTTCGTTAGAAAAGATTTTTTTTTCATCTGCAGTTATATTCTAAAGTTAATATGGTATTATCCTCATTATAAACCAGAAAAATTAGGTATATAATTTTGATTGCTCAGTTGGATACTTTTAGGACTCAATTTGTCAGGTCTTCACATTGTAGAGAACCGTATATGTTCAAATCCTTGAATTTGCTTGGAGTTCTGCTTGGGAATTTAGCAGATCTGTGTAATGTAATTGATCCTATCTGAA
Organism: Aegithalos caudatus; assembly: GCA_013389925.1. Taxonomy (NCBI): domain Eukaryota; kingdom Metazoa; phylum Chordata; class Aves; order Passeriformes; family Aegithalidae; genus Aegithalos; species Aegithalos caudatus. Next base: position 139,840 of record WEIU01004962.1, on the reverse strand, counting down.
AAGGGATGAACTCAGCAGAAAAACTCTGCTGTTCCAGAGCAGCCACAGTCCTTTCTCCTATCCCAAAACTTTGATCAGTCCCAGCTTCTACTTGGCCCATTTACTCTGTCCTGTTTTTCTTCATCATTTTTTCTACATTGTTCCCTGTCTCAAGTTCCCTTGTCTGATTAGCCCATCTCCAGCCTCCATCACATTTATATTTTTATTGTCCTCTGTCTCTACATCCTGTGAAGTTGGTACAGAGACAGAAATAAAGCATCTTAGCGTTTCCCACATATATTTGAAAGCAGGGAAGTAGGACTCCTATGGATTGCTGCATCCTTCTCATTTATGCTCTCATTTATGCTCTCATTCTCTGCTTAAGATGGAAGGAGATGTGATCATGTAAATGTAATGTATATGCACAAAGCAGCTAAACCAAAGCTACATAGGAGAATTTGGTTTTGAAATTTTTGAACTGTGAAGTATTCATTTACATCTGTTATATTTCTGTGTGTGAGGTCTGGAAATATAGTTTCCTTGTTTCTAAAATGAGGAAGCAGATGCTGAAAAGAAACAGAAATTCCATAGTATGGGATACTAATGGCCATCTGTCAGGCCACCAGCCACCATGGAAAATCTTAGTGTCTGCTCTATAGCCTGGGCTGCTGTCCTAGCCAACAGCAGTAGATCTGCATGGACTGGCAGCAGGAGGAGATGGGGAACATTGCTGGGATGTTTCACAAATATTTGCTGACACCAGAAAAGTAGTGAGAATCAGTAACCTCGGCTCCTGCCCCAGGCTGTAGAGGGAAATGTATACACATTTTTTGCCTACCTATAACCCAAGCTGAGATCCCTTCTGTCCTGTCCCTACCATTCTGTACTGTTCTCATCTCTTCTTCATCTTTTATTCCTTGTTCAGGTTTTCAGTGTAGTTTTTTTCCATTCCTCCATAAAGATTTCAACCTTTGTAAAATTCTTGGCAAATACTTGTTTAATGTATAGGGTACAGGGAAACATTGATAATGTAGTAGAAGAACTAATAGTGCAGTGTAGGAATTTTTCTGGACTGCATAATTTGGAAGGATTTAATAGTTTTATGGCTTCACCATGTATCAAATATCACATGCTGATAAGCCTTCATATAACATTTTACTGATACATGATCTCTTTGTGTGTATTTTACAACACACAGAAATACTGTATAATGTAGCCTCCTAACTGGAATTTTGCTAACACACTGATTTTTTTTTCATTCCCAACTAAAATATAAAATAGCAGACAATTCAAATAATATTCATTAATAGTATCTGTCATGTAATTTTCACAATCAAAATAATATAAGAATTCTAAAAGGTTAGAGAAATGTTTATTTTGCTTAGCGGTCATGCTTACTGTATTGCCCCTTTGTAAATTGTGGCTCCAAGATTCCATTACTCAATTTTCCGGCCTCTCAGAATAATAATGTTGCAACTTTCAATTAAATTGTTCCAGGGTCAGCATAATTATTCCTTATCACCCATGTTTCTCATCTGGAGAGGTTCTTGCTCAGCTTTACCATGCAGATTGCACAATTTTTCATTTTTTCCCAAAGCTCAAATACAAAAGTGAGAGCCTTTGTGCATAGTTTGTCAGCAGACTAAAGCAGTTACAGCCTGGTCAGTATCTCCCAATAACAGAACAATTTCTTCGGCTTTAATTCTCAATTACTTAAGCTGGGAAAAA